>JARNME010000404.1:60662993-60763241 GCA_030179655.1 Scaptomyza flava
GGTCCTTCGAGCCGGATATTTAAGGAATTCTATATAGTTTTCGGCACCACGAGGAAAAAGATAAGTATAAAATACATGAAACATTTTGGCATATGATCCGCCATATTTTTTCCGTCCGCCAAAGTGTTTAACAAGTAAAAAGGGGAAACTATTCCTTCGCTTTCCACTGTCTATATTCCAATTAGTCTCCAAAATCTCGGTTGGGATGAGCCGTTGCCTACTGATCTTCTTCGCATATGGCACGATTTTCTCCTAACGTATCCTGATGTCAGCAGAATTCGAATTCCAAGAAGGATCACCTTTCGTATCCAATCAGCACTTGAGTTCCATGGGTTTTGCGACGCATCGCAGCGCCTACGGCGCTGCCTTGTACGCTCGTGTCGAAAACCATAATGGCGTGTCCGCATTCCTTGTCACTGCCAAAACTAGAGTGGCTCCAGTCAAAACCATCTCCGTTCCACGATTAGAGCTGTGTGGAGCAGTCTTGTTGTCAGAATTGGCGTCAGCACTTCTTCCACAATTACCTGCCAATAAGAATGATACATACTATTGGACAGACTCAACTAATGTGCTGGCATGGTTGAGCAAACCTCCTTGTAACTGGACCACGTTTGTGGCAAACAGAGTGGCAAAAATCACACAATCAGTTGACATCAAAAAATGGTCTCATGTGTGCTCCGAGCAAAATCCAGCCGACTTGGCAAGTAGAGGCGTCTCACCCAACGAGCTGGTCAACAGCGCCCTGTGGTGTAATGGCCCCGAGTGGCTGTCTCAGCCCAGAGATCAGTGGACAACTCCAGTCGAGATCGCTCATGATACCACGGTCGAGCAACGTGCGATCAAATGCAACATGACACAGAAGCCTTAAGATTTAGATTTCCTTGATCCTTTTAGAGTTTCCATAGAGCGCTCCGAGTCTTGGCTTACATCCTTAAGTTCACTCAGCGCTGCAGGGGGAAAGCGCTTTCCTTTACGAGTGAGCTTAGCAGTAAGGAATTGTTCGACTCCCAAGAGAGGCTGATAATCCTCACGCAGCAATCAGGTTACTCCCAAGAGCACTGCTGTCTTCTCCAAAAGAAGCAGATACCAAGGTCAAGCAGCATTTGCAACCTGAATCCGTATCTCGACCAAAAGGGAATCATGAGAGCATGTGGAGGACTAGGTCATTCTGATGCTTTAACATACGACGAGCGCCATCCGATTCTCCTCCCATATAAAGTTCGATTTGCGCGCCTTCTGGTGAAATTTACTCACCGTATATCACTTCACGGCGGGAACCAATTAACGATGCGCCTCATCCTGTCCAAATACTGGATTCCAAAGCTCAAGAATCTAATCAAATCCGTGATTAGCTCCTGCAAGGTTTGTGTGATTCACCGTAAGAAACTCCAAACGCAACTTATGGGAGACCTACCCGTTGATAGAGCCACTTTCTCCAGGCCATTCACTCACACGGGTGTGGATTTCGCGGCCCCTGTGAAATAAAGAATTATACAGGCAGAACCTGCCTAATTACTAAGGGGTATGTGTGCGTTTTTGTATGTTTCAGTACAAAAGCGATTCATCTTGAAGCTACCAGTGATTTAACGTCCGATAAGTTCCTTGCAACCTTATCGAGATTTGCAGCCCGACGCGGTTGTCCCCGTCACGTTTATTCCGATAATGGAAAAACCTTCGTGGGAGCCTCGAAGATACTGTTACGAGAATTTGTAGAAGTCTCCAAAGCCGCCATCCTAACGAAATACAGTCAATCCGGCCTATCCTGGCACTTCAATCCTCCAAGTGCACCGCACATGGGGGGCTCTGGGGAGCAGGGGTTAAAAGCTTCAAGGCCCTGTTCTACAAATCCACGTCGGCCACAAAATATACGTTTGAAGAACTTTCAACGCTCCTATGCAAGGTCGAAGCGTGTCTTAATTCCAGGCCCATCTCACCCATGTCAGAGGATCCTAGCGATCTCCTAGCGCTTACCCCTGGTCATTTCCTCACGGAGGGCCCTTTTCCTTCCATATCCGAGCCAGAAATACATGAGACGGCTTCTTCTATTATTAACAGATAGCAACGTTTGAAGGCTTAAAACCAGCAATTTTGCAAGCGCTGGAAAGAAGAGTACTTAAAGGAGCTCCACAAGCGCAACAAATGGCAGTCCCCAACCCGGGATCTTCAAATTGACGATATGGTTATCGTAAAAGAAGATAACCTCCCAGCCAAAAAGTGGCGTCTAATTCGTGTCAAGGCCACCTATCTTGGCTCGGACAATAAGGTTAGGGTGGTGGACGTTCTCACCAGCCAAGGAGTTCTAAAGCGACCCGCCGCTAAATTACTCCTACTTCCTATGGACACTTTCGTTCCTAGTTCCTCACGATTTTCCGCGTACTCCTAATATTTGCAATATCCATGGTGCAAACTTGAGTACATGTTTTCTTGTTTTGTTTTCGTTACACAGAATGGCACCAAGGAAGGCACAAGCGCTGGAATCCCGTCGGGTACGCGGAGTACACTCACATCCTGCCGTGTCTGCAGTGGCATCCACCCACTGCGTAAATGCAAAAGTTTCTTGCGGCTGCCGGGCGACAAGCGTCTGCGGGCGGTTCTAATAAACAAGTATTGCCCAAATTGCTCGGCCCACCAGCACTCGGGAGACGCAGGCCGCAGCAAGGACAAGTGCCGCAAGTGCAAAGCGGACCACCACACGCTGCTCCACTTCTCAGAGTCACCCCGAAAGGCAGCGTCCACTTCCGGCACCCCATCAGCAACCCAGCGTCGCGTGGAACGATCCAGGAAGCGATCCGCATCACCAGCGGAGAGTCCCCAGCCGGCGATGTCAACGTCGTTGATGTCGCTACTTGAATTCTCCCTTTTTCTCAACAAGCTGGCTACGCTCGTGGACCCGTGCAGTCCAATAAGCCGCATCAGCGCTTCTTTGGCAAAGGGCTTCGGCCTATCCGTCACCAGCGTTGGTGCGGATGAGGCCTGCACGGTGTTCCTCCACGACCGAGCGGCTACATTCATGAGGGAGGCAGTTTTAAAGGTGGAGGAGGGCGTCCAGACGATGACGCTAGCTAAACCGATCCCGGAGAGCGTCCAGGCACATTTCGCCAACATTGTGCAATCGGACAACACTTGGTTTCGTCCAAAGCGTGTGTCCCTGGTGCTAGGAGCTGATTTGTATCAGGAACTCTTGGTGCCAGGGTTTGTTCCCAGCCAGAATGGCCTTCCGGTGGCACAAAACACCATATTTGGTTGGATGCTCTCGGTGTCGTGTCCAGCGTAATCCCGTCCTAACTCCCAGCATAATTTCCGATCCAACCTTCCATCCTACTCTTTCAATCCTTGCAAAGGGGAGAACCGCGCAGCACTGCTGCCGTCGCTAGAAACTCGCCACAAGCCGAGCCTTCTAGCCGACTGCAGCCTTTAACAGAGGCTTCAGCTACTGGAAGCTGATGCGGTAGTAGACAGTTCTAATTTACAAGTGTCAAATAGAGGTCACGCGAAGAAAATTACAAAGTCAATAATTTCCGATTTAATAATAACCTCAAAGTGTTTTATTCTAAGCCGACGATCAACCATACCCAGAAGTTACAAATCTTTCGTACGAAGCCCCCTACATGTTCATGGTCCTTCGAGCCGGATATTTAAGGAATTCTATATAGTTTTCGGCACCACGAGGAAAAAGATAAGTATAAAATACATGAAACATTTTGGCATATGATCCGCCATATGTTTTCCGTCCGCCAAAACAAGTAAAAAGGGGAAACTATTCCTTCGCTTTCCACTGTGTATATTCCAATTAGTCTACTTGTTAAATGATATTCCAATCAGACATAAATATGCGCAAGTCTGTCTGAGCGTTTTAATATTTCCATCCATGTATGTAAATATATACATACACACCTGCGTGCAAGTAAATTCCGTTCTGTTATCCGAGTTCCACTGATTAAGTGCTCCAGAACAGCACAATCCATAATGAAAATGTACGTTTTTTATTAATATTTTATATTTGTGCATACTTACATACATATGTACACGCCAACATACTTAACCCTCCGTTGAGTGAGAAGGTCCGTAGGGACCTTGTAACCATAAAGTTACTCTGTATTCCAAGAAAATTTTGAGCATCTTTAAAAAAAAAATCAAGGCGATCGGATCATTATTTTAGGAGTTATTGAGGTTTTTCGCACACTAGTACGCGGACGTGTGACAAGGTCCGTAGAGACCTTGTACTGAATTTTCATGGAATAACTCATAAATTCATGTTCTTTGGGCGTAATTATATTTTTTTTTTTTATTATTTGAACACATAACTAATTTTTATTTTCAATTCTGGCTAATTTTATGTTGCCTTTCATGGAAATCAATAATCCAATTCTTTGAATTTACCCTAAATTACTTTGCGTTCAGGTATACGTGCCAAACCAATTCTTTCAATTTACTTCATCCCTAAATGTTTATGCGTTCAGGTATACGTGCCGAAGAGTATAAAAGAAGTTGTAGTTTCGTGAACCAAAATTATTTTTGTATTTAGTATTTAGTTATAAACAAAAACACAAAAATCCTTTGAAAAAAAAATTTTTTTCATCAAATTAGCACTATTTTCTAAATAGGTCCTTACGGACCTTGTCACACGATGGTGAAGATCAGAAGTGTCACTCACCGCAGGGTTAAAAGAAACCACCACCAGTTGATCGGCACCTTTAAGCGCGCAAGCGTACATGTAAATATGTATTTATGTACATACGAAAATCCATATACAGAACACATATCACTTTTACATAATTACTACATTTTAATACATGATTCTAACACCCACATTTATATTCCATATATATGTTCCACATTACATATGCAACACACAATAATTGAATATACACATAAACGCAGTAAGCGCCGCACTTGCAGGTGAATTATTTCCAGCACTTGTCAAGTCGCCGGCACTCCATAACTTAAACAAAATACAAGTGCAATATAACATTTACTAAAATATATAAAACAAAACACTGGCCGAGCACACAAAGAGATTGAAATTTAATAAAAACTTTATTTTTGACGGCATAAACTACAACAGCTCCATATAAACAAATACATGCATATGTAAGCTTTGCTACTTCCGCTCTGGTGAACTGGTAAAGGTAACAACGATTTCTTTGTCATAGAAGCGCTGAAGTGTGTAATGCGATACATCGTGATCGTCAAGAGTCCGACACTTAAATTAATTTAAAAGTATTAATTATAATCCATAATTAATTCCTCATTTCCGTTCTGTTTTGTTCGTTCGCAATTTATGTCTGTTGCGATTCCATTTCGTTCCGAGTGGAATATTCCAGAATAATTTATACATATTCTTTTGTAAGTTATTTTAAGTCTGTTAACGGGTAAAATTGTAAATATTCTTTTACAATTTTAAATTCTCTGATCCGATTCCATTTCGTTCCGAGTGGAATATTCCAGAATAATTTATAAATATTCTTTTGTACATTATTTTAAGTACGTTAACGGGGGGAAATTGTAAATATCCTTTACAATTTTCATATCTTTGTTCCGTTTTCCATTTCGTTCCCAGTGGAATATTACAGAATAATTTATAAATATTCTTTTGTAAGTTATTTTAAGTCTGTTAACGGGTAAAATTGTAAATATTCTTTTACAATTCTATATTCTCTGCTCCGATTCCATTTCGTTCCGAGTGGAATATTCCAGAATAATTTATAAATATTCTTTTGTACATTATTTTAAGAACGTTAACGTGGGGAAATTGTAAATATCCTTTACAATTTTCACATCTTTGTTCCGTTTTCAATTTCGTTCCGAGTGGAATATTCAAATAATTTATAAATGGTCTTTTGTAAATTATTTTAAGTCTGTTAACGGGTAAAATTGAAAATATTCTTTTACAATTTTATATTCTCTGATCCGATTCCACTTCATTCCAAGTGAGTGGAATATCCGAATAATTTATAAATATTATTTTACAAGTTATTCGTAAGTTCATCTAGCGGGGCTATATTTGTAAATATTCTTTTACAAATATTTTCAACAAGTATTTAACGGGTAAAATTTTAAATATTCTTTTAAAATTTTTTTATTCTGTGATCCGATTCCATTTCATTCCAAGTGAGTGGAATATCCGAATAATTTATTAATATTCTTTTACAAGTTATTCGTAAGTTCATCTATATTTGTGTATATATATTTGTATATATTCTTTTACAAATATTTTTTAATAGTATTTTATTGTGGTCAATCCTGACTACAATAAATATTCCAACAAACCCCAGAATTTGTTTCCTTGCTGTTTCACCTGTTCCAACTCATAAAAAGTAGTTAATTATTTTTTTTTAGGACAGATAATGCTGATAGGGCCAGGTCAAGGAGAGAAAAAACAGCTGAACGTTCCGTCCGTGAAGAGAACAAAAAGAAGTTCGCTTTCTTCACAAAATCTCCCGGTGAAGAAAACCTCCGTTACACCCAAATCCAAGCCAATTGCCAAACCTTCCAGCGCCGCACAGTGGGGCCATTTGAGTTTTTTCATATCAAAAATCATAACTTTTGAACCAAATGCGATAATCGAACAATTTAAAAAGCATATGATAGATAATTAATCAACCTATAAAATGAGCGTTTGAAATGAATTATACGATTTTTCTGTGCCTATTTATGGGTATGCAAAGTTGAAATTTGTGGAAAAATCAACTTTACGGGAAGGAAAAAAAATATTTTTTTAATTTTTTGATTATTATTGTTTCGTTTTAATGGTTTTTATAATCTAAAATTAATATTATAATAATTACAAATAATTTTTTTTTATTAATTTTTTTTTTTTTTATTAATTTTTTGTAAAATATTCATCACAATCCGTAAAAGATGGTATATCTAAAAGAGAAATCATCTCTGAACTATAAGTATTTTCTAATTCTTTTCGTGACTTAACATGCCTCAGTGATGAAATTAGTAGATCTGAAGATGCTGCTAACATGTTGAAGAGGTCCTCATTTTGTCTCACCCTTGAAGCTTTGAAAGTGTTTAGCAATCTGTATTTTTTATAAAACTTATTAAGGGACTCTTGTGCTACTTCAGAGAGCTCTCCAATTGGCAAAGACTGATACTCAATTATATCCTTGCCATGCGCCAATATTTTATGGACTGTCGGGGTCAACTTTTTCTGCGGATATAATTCTGCTAAAAGTGATGCAGTTTAGACTGGCATACATCATGCAGAGTTAATTTTTTATATCTTCGCTTCTCTGTATATTGCCGTATAAACTATCAAGTTCTTCGAAGGCAGCTTCCGTGAAACTTTGTAATGTGGTTGACTTCCTAAACAGGTCAAATAATTTATGGTTGCTCAACGACATGTTTGAAGTGTAAAACAGTATTTGTCTCGCCAACTTTCAGTCGTAGACTAATCCAGGATTATAGTTTTTTTTTTTCATTATATAGTCTAATCTATTACCTGATATATACCGTTTGGATTAAGGGTTCAAGAAAAGAGTTAGCTTTCATGCCTAACAAATTTACCTATTGTTTGTATAAGTCCAGGTCAATAAGGTCAATTTATGCAATTTGGGTACTTGGCACGTGTCCGAATAAGATTTGTGCCTAACTGAATGGGATGTGTGACTAGTTGTACGCCAACGCAATTTCTGTATTCGGCCATCAAAGTTGAGAAATAGTGAAAAAGTGGATAGTTGGTAAATATTGAATTGCCTGGCCAAACGCAAAGCAAACAGTATAATTTTTTTTTATTATTTTCTTATTAAATAGATCTATCAATAGAACCAAAATTAATTACGATCCGTAACTTAGTTTTTGAGATATTGTATCTCAAAGCCGACCAAATTACCTTAAAATTGTGATTTTTATGTAACACAAAAAATCAGACAACTTTGAAAAGCTGTATCTTCTAAACAAAAACTGTGCGTCGCGACGTAGCATCGCTACTCCCACAACCTTGGCTAAGGGCCCTAGATTTGGTCTCGTACTCTTTTTCAACTTTCTCCCACAGAACCTTTACATGGTCGCGACGGACCTTTAGTGTGTAGAGGGATGGTTCCGTAGCTGACGGACTACTAGTTCTGGATTCGAATTGGATCAGCTTATCGGAAGCGGAGATAAAATCAGCCATTGCCATATTTGCCTTGGAGGTTAGTTGGGTAGCGGCCCGAGTGGCTATCTGCTTCAAACTCGGAATGGGGGGTTTAGCAAGTGGTGTGACGGCCTCGGCCTTGGATTTGGGTGTAACGGCGCTGGAAGGTTTGGCAATTGGCTTGGATTTGGGTGTAACGGAGGTTTTCTTCACCGGGAGATTTTGTGAAGAAAGCGAACTTCTTTTTGTGCTCTTCACGGACGGAACGTTCAGCTGTTTTTACTCTCCTTGACCTGGCCCTATCAGCATTATCTGTCCTCAAAAAAAATAATTAACTACTTTTTATGAGTTGGAACAGGTGAAACAGCAAGGAAACAAATTCTGGGGTTTGTTGGAATATTTATTGTAGTCAGGATTGACAACCATAAAATACTATTAAAAAATATTTGTAAAAGAATATATACAAATATATATACACAAATATAGATGAACTTACGAATAACTTGTAACAGAATATTTATAAATTATTCGGATATTTCACTCACTTGGAATGAAATGGAAAACGGAACAAAGATGTGAAAATTGTAAAGGATATTTACAATTTCCCCCCGTTAACGTACTTTAAATAATGTACAAAAGAATATTTATAAATTATTCTGGAATATTCCACTCGGAACGAAATGGAATCGGATCAGAGAATATAGAATTGTAAAAGAATATTTACAATTTTACCCGTTAACAGACTTAATATAACTTACAAAAGAATATGTATAAATTATTCTGTAATATTCCACTGGGAACGAAATGGAAAACGGAACAAAGATATGAAAATTGTAAAGGATATTTACAATTTCCCCCCGTTAACGTACTTAAAATAATGTACAAAAGAATATTTATAAATTATTCTGGTATATTCCACTCGGAACGAAATGGAATCGGATCAGAGAATATAAAATTGTAAAAGAATATTCTGTTAGACTTCAAATAACTTACAAAAGAATATGTATAAATTATTCTGGAATATTCCACTCGGAACGAAATGGAATCGCAACAGACATAAATTGCGAACGAACAAAACAGAACGGAAATGAGGAATTAATTATGGATTATAATTAATACTTTTAAATTAATTTAAGTGTCGGACTCTTGACGATCACGATATATCGCATTACACACTTCAGCGCTTCTATGACAAAGAAATCGTTGTTACCTTTACCAGTTCACCAGAGCGGAAGTAGCAAAGCTTACATATGCATGTATTTGTTTATATGGAGCTGTTGTAGTTTATGCCGTCAAAAATAAAGTTTTTATTAAATTTCAATCTCTTTGTGTGCTCGGCCAGTGTTTTGTTTTATATATTTTAGTAAATGTTATATTGCACTTGTATTTTGTTTAAGTTATGGAGTGCCGGCGACTTGACAAGTGCTGGAAATAATTCACCTGCAAGTGCGGCGCTTACTGCGTTTATGTGTATATTTAATTATTGTGTGTTGCATATGTAATGTGGAACATATATATGGAATATAAATGTGGGTGTTAGAATCATGTATTAAAATGTAGTAATTATGTAAAAGTGATATGTGTTCTGTATATGGATTTTCGTATGTACATACATACATATTTACATGTACGCTTGCGCGCTTAAAGGTGCCGATCAACTGGTGGTGGTTTCTTTTAACCCTGCGGTGAGTGACACTTCTGATCTTCACCATCGTGTGACAAGGTCCGTAGGGACCTATTTAGAAAATAGTGCTAATTTGATGAAAAAAATTTTTTTTTCAAAGGATTTTTGTGTTTTTGTTTATAACTAAATACTAAATACAAAAATGATTTTGGTTCACGAAACTACAACTTCTTTTATACTCTTCGGCACGTATACCTGAACGCATAAACATTTAGGGATGAAGTAAATTGAAAGAATTGGTTTGGCACGTATACCTGAACGCAAAGTAATTTAGGCTAAATTCAAAGAATTGGATTATTGATTTCCATGAAAGGCAACATAAAATTAGCCAGAATTGAAAATAAAAATTAGTTGTGTTCAAATAATAATAAAAAAAATATAATTACACCCAAAGAACATGAATTTATGAGTTATTCCATGAAAATTCAGTACAAGGTCTCTACGGACCTTGTCACACGTCCGCGTACTAGTGTGCGAAAAACCTAAATAAGTCCTAAAATAATGATCCGATCGCCTTGATTTTTTTTAAAAGATGCGCAAAATTTTCTTGGAATACAGAGTAACTTTATGGTGGGGTCGTAGTGGCCGAAATAGGAGTAATTTCAAGTTGAATATGTTACTAGGTCCCTACGGACCTTCTCACTCAACGGAGGGTTAAGTATGTTGGCGTGTACATATGTATGTAAGTATGCACAAATATAAAATATTAATAAAAAACGTACATTTGCATTATGGATTGTGCTGTTCTGGAGCACTTAATCAGTGGAACTCGGATAACAGAACGGAATTTACTTGCGCGCAGGTGTGTATGTATATATTTACATACATGGATGGAAATATTAAAACGCTCAGACAGACTTGCGCATATTTATGTCTGATTGGAATATCATTTAACAAGTAGACTAATTGGAATATAGACAGTGGAAAGCGAAGGAATAGTTTCCCCTTTTTACTTGTTAAACACTTTGGCGGACGGAAAAAATATGGCGGATCATATGCCAAAATGTTTCATGTATTTTATACTTATCTTTTTCCTCGTGGTGCCGAAAACTATAAAGAATTCCTTAAATATCCGGCTCGAAGGACCATGAACATGTAGGGGGCTTCGTACGAAAGATTTGTAACTTCTGGGTATGGTTGATCGTCGGCTTAGAATAAAACACTTTGAGGTTATTATTAAATCGGAATTTATTGACTTTGAACTTTTCTTCGCGTGACCTCTATTTGACACTTGTAAATTAGAACTGTCTAACACCGCATCAGCTTCCAGTAGCTGAAGCCTCTGTTAAAGGCTGCCGCCGTCTAGAAGGCTCGGCTTGTGGCGAGTTTCTAGCGACGGCAGCAGTGCTGCGCGGTTGGCGCATATTCCGCTGTTTGGCATAAACATACTCCCCCCTTTTGCAAGGATTGCAAGAGTAGGACGGAAGGGGGGATCGGAAATTATGCTGGGAGTTAGGACGGGATTACGCTGGACACGACACCGAGAGCATCCAACCAAATATGGTGTTTTGTGCCACCGGAAGGCCATTCTGGCTGGGAACAAACCCTGGCACCAAGAGTTCCTGATACAAATCAGCTCCTAGCACCAGGGACACACGCTTTGGACGAAACCAAGTGTTGTCCGATGGCACAATGCTGGCGAAATGTGCCTGGACGCTCTCCGGGATCGGTTTAGCTAGCGTCATCGTCTGGACGCCCTCCTCCACCTTTAAAACTGCCTCCCTCATGAATGTAGCCGCTCGGTCGTGGAGGAACACCGTGCAGGCCTCATCCGCACCAACGCTGGTGACGGATAGGCCGAAGCCCTTTGCCAAAGAAGCGCTGATGCGGCTTATTGGACTGCACGGGTCCACGAGCGTAGCCAGCTTGTTGAGAAAAAGGGAGAATTCAAGTAGCGACATCAACGACGTTGACATCGCCGTCTGGGCACTCTCCGCTGGTGATGCGGATCGCTTCCTGGATCGTTCCACGCGACGCTGGGTTGCTGATGGGGTGCCGGAAGTGGACGCTGCCTTTCGGGGTGACTCTGAGAAGTGGAGCAGCGTGTGGTGGTCCGCTTTGCACTTGCGGCACTTGTCCTTGCTGCGGCCTGCGTCTCCCGAGTGCTGGTGGGCCGAGCAATTTGGGCAATACTTGTTTATTAGAACCGCCTGCAGACGCTTGTCGCCCGGCAGCCGCAAGAAACTTTTGCATTTACGCAGTGGGTGGATGCCACTGCAGACACGGCAGGATGTGAGTGTACTCCGCGTACCCGACGGGATTCCAGCGCTTGTGCCTTCCTTGGTGCCATTCTGTGTAACGAAAACAAAACAAGAAAACATGTACTCAAGTTTGCACCATGGATATTGCAAATATTAGGAGTACGCGGAAAATCGTGAGGAACTAGGAACGAAAGTGTCCATAGGAAGTAGGAGTAATTTAGCGGCGGGTCGCTTTAGAACTCCTTGGCTGGTGAGAACGTCCACCACCCTAACCTTATTGTCCGAGCCAAGATAGGTGGCCTTGACACGAACTAGACGCCACTTTTTGGCTGGGAGGTTATCTTCTTTTACGATAACCATATCGTCAATTTGAAGATCCCGGGTTGGGGACTGCCATTTGTTGCGCTTGTGGAGCTCCTTTAAGTACTCTTCATTCCAGCGCTTGCAAAATTGCTGGCTTTAAGCCTTCAAACGTTGCCATCTGTTAATAATAGAAGAAGCCGTCTCATGTATTTCTGGCTCGGATATGGAAGGAAAAGGGCCCTCCGTGAGGAAATGACCAGGGGTAAGCGCTAGGAGATCGCTAGGATCCTCTGACATGGGTGAGATGGGCCTAGAATTAAGACACGCTTCGACCTTGCATAGGAGCGTTGAAAGTTCTTCAAACGTATATTTTGTGGCCGACGTGGATTTGTAGAACAGGGCCTTGAAACTTTAACCCCTGCTCCCCAGAGCCCCCCATGTGCGGTGCACTTGGAGGATTGAAGTGCCAGGATAGGCCGGATTGACTGTATTTCGTTAGGATGGCGGCTTTGGAGACTTCTACAAATTCTCGTAACAGTATCTTTGAGGCTCCCACGAAGGTTTTTCCATTATCGGAATAAACGTGACGGGGACAACCGCGTCGGGCTGCAAATCTCGATAAGGTTGCAAGGAACTTATCGGACGTTAAATCACTGGTAGCTTCAAGATGAATCGCTTTTGTACTGAAACATACAAAAACGCACACATACCCCTTAGTAATTAAGCAGGTTCAGCCTGTATAATTCTTTATTTCACAGGGGCCCGCGAAATCCACACCCGTGTGAGTGAATGGCCTGGAGAAAGTGGCTCTATCAACGGGTAGGTCTCCCATAAGTTGCGTTTGGAGTTTCTTACGGTGAATCACACAAACCTTGCAGGAGCTAATCACGGATTTGATTAGATTCTTGAGCTTTGGAATCCAGTATTTGGACCGGATGAGGCGCATCGTTTATTGGTTCCCGCCGTGAAGTGATATACGGTGAGTAAATTTCACCAGAAGGCGCGCAAATCGAACTTTATATGGGAGGAGAATCGGATGGCGCTCGTCGTATGTTAAAGCTTCAGAATGACCTAGTCCTCCACATGCTCTCATGATTCCCTTTTGGTCGAGATACGGATTCAGGTTGTAAATGCTGCTTGACCTTGGTATCTGCTTCTTTTGGAGAAGACAGCAGTGCTCTTGGGAGTAACCTGATTGCTGCGTGAGGATTATCAGCCTCTCTTGGGAGTCGAACAATTCCTTACTGCTAAGCTCACTCGTAAAGGAAAGCGCTTTCCCCCTGCAGTGCTGAGTGAACTTAAGGATGTAAGCCAAGACTCGGAGCGCTCTATGGAAACTCTAAAAGGATCAAGGAAATCGAAATCTTAAGGCTTCTGTGTCATGTTGCATTTCATCGCACCTTGTTCGACCGTGGTATCATGAGCGATCTCGACTGGAGTTGTCCACTGATCTCTGGGCTGAGACAGCCACTCGGGGCCATTACACCACAGGGCGCTGTTGACCAGCTTGTTGGGTGAGACGCCTCTACTTGCCAAGTCGGCTGGATTTTGCTCGGAGCACACATGAGACCATTTTTTGATGTCAACTGATTGTGTGATTTTTGCCACTCTGTTTGCCACAAACGTGGTCCAGTTACAAGGAGGTTTGCTCAACCATGCCAGCACAATAGTTGAGTCTGTCCTATAGTATGTATCATACTTATTGGCAGGTAATTGTGGAAGAAGTGCTGACGCCAATTCTGACAACAAGACTGCTCCACACAGCTCTAATCGTGGAACGGAGATGGTTTTGACTGGAGCCACTCTAGTTTTGGCGGTGACAAGGAACGCGGACACGCCATTATGGTTTTCGACACGAGCGTACAAGGCAGCGCCGTAGGCGCTGCGATGCGTCGCAAAACCCATGGAACTCAAGTGCTGATTGGATACGAAAGGTGATCCATCTTGGAATTCGAATTCTGCTGACATCAGGATACGTTAGGAGAAAATCGTGCCATTAGTAGGCAACGGCTCATCCCAACCGAGATTTTGGAGCCAGATCTCTTGAATAAAGATTTTCGCCCAAATAATGAAAGGTGCAAGCCACCCCGCGGGATCAAACAGTTTTGCTGTTTGAGAAAGGACTTCCCACTTAGTGAAACTCTCTTTTGAAAGCATCGGTGCTGGAGTGAAGAAGAACTCATCTGTGGTGGCCTGCCAGCGAATGCCTAAAGTTTTCGCCGTGCTTGCGTCTTCGATTTCCAGGAAATCTTCGCACAATAAGTGAGCCTTTGGGATGTCCCTCAAAACTTCTTTTGAATTTGATGTCCATTTACGGATAGGAAAGCCAGCGCTTTCGGCTCGTGGCTTGGAATGCGCTCCGGCCAGAACATCATCGACATACATGAAACTTGTGATTATTTCACTTGCCAGCGGATATTTGGTCTTAACATCCTCAGCAAGCTGCTGTAAGACCCGAATGGCAAGGAATGGAGCACAATTGACACCGAAAGTGACTGTATTTAATTCATAATCACAGATATTCTCGTGGTTATCCCGGAAGAGAATCCTTCGGAACGGTGTGTGATCTGAATGGACCAGTATCTGCCGATACATTTTTGCTATGTCGGCATTGAAGACATATCGCAAGAAGCGCCACTTGAGAATTTGTACGGTCAAGTCAGACTGCAGAGTGGGCCCCGGATGAAGGATATCATTCAAACTACGACCGTTCGATGAGGGATTGGAAGCGTTGAACACGACGCGGACCTTTGTCGTGGTGCTGTCGGGTTTGAAAACTGCGTGGTGGGGCAAATAGAAATTGGTCACTGCATCGTTCGGGCTGACTTGCCGCATGTGGCCTAAGTCCAAATATTCTTGAATAACGGAGTCATATTGCTCCTTGAGGGAAAGGTATCTCTTTAGACGGCTCTCATTCTTCCGAAATTGCAACCGCTTTTGAACGCAAGGTTGGTTCGAAGTGGACTGTATTTGAACTGGATTATTATTTTGCGTTTAAGGAACTGAATCAGCGGTCACTGAAGGCCCTTATGCAAAAGCGTGTTATGGCGGCCCTTGCACGTGAAGCAATTGTGAGCACTCATGCAGTCTTTAAGTTGGTGGTTCTTTGCGAAAAAATTCCAACATAGACTCCGCTGTTTCACGAGGTTGGCTCTTTCGGTAACAGACATTTTAAGGAACTTTGGACATAAGCGGATTGGGTGGTTTTCTTTGGAACAAACATTGCAGGATTTTACCTTGGAATGTACCTTTGCTTCAAAGGTTTGGAGATTCCTCGAAGACGCTTGAGGCTTGGACGGCCTTGATTTGGATTCAACGCTGGGACTAGGCTTGACATCCTCGATAGCTTCCAGTGTCCTATAGCGTTCACCCAGGAGACTTTTTAAGTCCTCCCATTTTGGACCATTGGGACTGTTCCCACAGAGACAGTGTGCCCTTTGGTAACTTGGAAGAGCACAAGAATACAAGAAGGCAGTCCCAGTGTTCTGTCGACGCATCGGAATGTTCCAAAGCTGTGAGACAACTCTGGATAGTGGTCTGAATTTCTTTGAGAGCGGAACCGGTTTCTACACTGACTGTCGGCAAGTTGAAAAGTATTTTTAACTGGCTGTTTACCAGAAGTCTCTTGTTTTGGAAACGCTCATATAACGCCTGCCGCGCAGAGGCAAAGCCGTCATGAGTGAGCGAGGATTTGGAGACGATTGCCTTTGCTTCACCTCCAGTTTTTGAATTGAGGTGAAACAATTTTTCGACTGGAGTTAGTCGAGGGTTGTCAATGTAGATAGCCGTAAATAGGTCCCGAAAAGTTGGCCATTTTAAGTAGTCTCCATAGAACACTTCTGTGCCACCAGGTGGGAGACTCCAGCCGCGAGAAACAGACGCTATCAGGACTGCGGGCTGCCTATTGATGGAGTTTAGCCTCTCTATTTCTTCGCATAATTGTGCCGTACACCGCTCGTATACGGAGTAGCAATGGTCGTATGTCGTCGTTAACGACGTAGCATCGCTACTCCCACAACCTTGGCTAAGGGCCCTAGATTTGGTCTCGTACTCTTTTTCAACTTTCTCCCACAGAACCTTTACATGGTCGCGACGGACCTTTAGTGTGTAGAGGGATGGTTCCGTAGCTGACGGACTACTAATTCTGGATTCGAATTGGATCAGCTTATCGGAAGCGGAGATAAAATCGGCCATTGCCATATTTGCCTTGGAGGTTAGTTGGGTAGCGGCCCGAGTGGCTATCTGCTTCAAACTCGGAATGGGGGATTTAGCAAGTGGTGTGACTGCCTCGGCCTTGGATTTGGGTGTGACGGCGCACAGTGGGGCCTTTTCTCGGATAGCTTATCCAAAATAATTTTTTTCATGAACGCGTTTGGCAAAAGTGAAATATGTAATCCAGAGAGAATACTTCAAAGATTATGGATCCAAAAGATTTTTTAAATCGGTTAATAATTATGGGTGGTAGAGCTCTTCAAAGTTGAGAAATTTTACGTGAGTACGAAAAAATGACAATTTTTACAGAAGTTTACCATTTTCGAACTGAATATTGGGCGACGTACAAAACCGATCTTCGATCTTTTTTCTTTATCTGAAAAGTATGTTCAATCTCAGTGTTTTTATGTATTCAGTTTAAATATAGCTGAAATACTTATTAAATTAAAATCGTTTAAAAAATACACTAAATTTTGGCATTTTTTGAACTTTCGTGGACTATTACAAAAAAGTATCTCTCAGAGTCACGGTGGGACCACATATATACCTTTCATATGTATATAGTCACAATCTGCGAAAATCTGCATTTTGGAAACGCGAGCAAAAAAAACTAGGGATACCTCGAGTTAAAAACACGCGGCAGGTATAAGGAAGAAGAAGAGCGCATACAAATTTGGCTGTAGCGTGTGTGCTGTTTATTGACAACATTTCTAAATGTTGTATTCTAAGTACTACCTGTCTATATATATCCCTTCTAATCCATTTTTCCTTCCTATCCTTTCTAATTACCTGAATGGAAAAGGTCAGAGGAGGAAGGAAATTGTACTTGATGGAAAGTTGCGCTACTACAGGTTATTTATATAACAATAAGAAATTTTCAGATTGAATAGTATTTTTCAAAATATTTCACGAAATTTTAATAAATAAGCGCAATAATGGATTTAACAAATTCAAAGATTTTTGAACTTTTTCGTGCTTCTGAAAATATTAACGATTTTCAAGTGGCATTGCTTAAAGAGATTGGCGAACTCGAAAACGCTAGTCGCATGTCGGCTTTCATAGAAAAGCATGAAAATTGGTTGGAGGAATGTACAACATTCGGATATTCAGAACAGGAAGAAGTTTACCCATCGACTAGCCGAGGAAGAGGAAGTCCGCAAAAAAGTATGGAGGAGTGTTCATGTGTTACAAGGAAACGTAAGCTTGAGGATGCTACGGATAGCTTAACAGCTGAACATCTGTCGGAAGCACTTTCATCCAAGTATATGAAGGAACAAGAGAGGACAAGAGCGACAATTACGAAAGCTGTGCAGGTCGCCAGTCCTTTACGGCTGTATAGGATTAAGGAAAGTATTCCCACGCCTCCAAACTCAGTCGGAATTAAGTAAACTCACGAAGAAGCGTTTTCCCTATTTATGGACTTGGGACTAACAAAGGAGAAATATGATATTTTACGCAGCTCCTTAAAAAAACATAACGTCAAAGTTCTTCCCGGATATAAAAAAATTGTATTTGCCAAAAAGGAAGCAGTGCCACCTAATACAATAATAACAGAGACATCTGTAGAAGTAAAACTCCAGAATTTAATGGATCACACTGCTAGGCGTTAAGTTGAAAGTTTGCCTGATGGAAAGGTCGAGCTTCTTCCTGAAAATCTTACTCTACTCAATAAGTGGGGATGTGATGGATCGTCTGGACAGAGCATATACAAACAAATTATACAGACAGATGACGAAACTTTTTCTGATGAAAATATGTTTATGGCTTCTGTAGTTCCCTTACGCCTTAGGAGTGAAACTTCTGAACATTGGAAAAATCGCCGACCATCATCGATTCATTATTGTCGCCCTATTTTCTTCAAATATGCGAAGGAGTCGTCTAACCGACATACAAAATCAAATTAGCCAACTGAAGCCTACTGTTTTTCAAACCAAGAGTGGAAAAACATTCACGGTGAAGTTTGATTTCTTCCTGACAATGATTGATGGAAAAGTCTTAAATGAAATTACAAACACCTCCTCAACATTGAGGTGTCCCATTTGTAAAAAAACTCAAAAAGACTTTCACAGTTTAGACGACTCAACGGGTGAGGAGAACTGCTACGAATATGGAATTTCTCCGTTGCATTGCAGAATAAAGTGTATGGAATTTATTCTGAAGCTCGCGTACACACTTCCTCGGCCAGGAGAAACAAAAACGGATAATACGCCTCGTGAGGATATACAGAGAAGAAAGGAAGTTATACAAGCTGAGTTCTCTCGGAAGCTAGGAATAAAAGTTGACTGTCCAAAGCACGGATACGGGAATACGAATGATGGAAATACTTCGAGGAGATTTTTTGAAAATGATCAAATAACAACTTTGATAACAGGTGTTCATAATGAGATCATTAAAAGGTTTGCTGTTATCCTAAATGTTATAAGCTGCAAAGAAATGATAGATGGTGCAAAATTTGGCGAATACGCATCAAAAACAGCTCAACTTTTGACTGGATTGTATCCTCAGAAAAAACTAACCCCCACGGTACATAGGATTTTGGCTCATGGAAAGGACTTAATAGAAAATCAGTGCTTACCTCTGGAGAGCTGTCCGAAGAAGCACAGGAATGTAAAAACAAGGACTACAAGAGGGTCAGATACACTAATACGTGCAAAATTTTTCGGGTGCGACAAAATGGAGACCTTTTCAACATGCTGGCAGCCTCATCGGATCCACTTCTTGCATCGCTGAGACATGTGCGATCAAGAAAGGATTTGGAAGATAGCAACTATAGTTCCGAAATGTTGAGTTTATTAGATGTTAACCTTACTAGCATTAATGTTGATGATTATTTGGTTGAAAATCATCGATAGCAAATATTAAAAATTAACCTCAAAAAATCACCCAAAAATACGAATTTAAATGTTTTGTATTTAAGTTAGAAAATCGAATAAAAACAACAAAAAATGCGAAATAGTCATTGAAGTTATAAAAAATTTTCAGTTATGGTTAAAAACAAACGTTTTTAATTGGAATTTTACAGGTAAAATGTGCTGGAAATATTTCTTGACTTTGAACTTGAATATTTAAGCACCTCGGATACCTAGCACTCTTAGCGAACATTCATTTTAAAGCTTGAAAAGTCATCTATTAATTTATTTTTATTTTTTTTTTTGAATATTTGAAATCGCTTCATTACTTTAGAAGATATGATTTTTGATAAGCTAAATGAGCAAAGGCCCCACTGTGCGCCGCTTGCTGTTCTTGAACAGGATCGTCATAGGGTGCACCACTTTCGTAAAATTAGGCACAAGCTGATGGTAATATGATGCCAGCCCTAGGCATCGTTTGAGCTCCTTCAAGTTCGTCGGTGCCTTAAGATTTTTAATGGCTTCCACCTTTGACGTGTCTGTTTGCATTCCGTCGTCCCTTACCAGATGTCCTAGGTATACCAGCTTCCTCTGAAAGGACGAGCACCTTTTCCGATTCAGCTTTAGATTGGCTCCCCCGAAAGACTTCTCTTAGGTTTTCCGCGTGCTGTTCCTTTGTTTTATTGATAACGATAATGTCGTCTAAATAAGCGAATGCTTGGGGTTCCATCTCGTCTGCTTTGCGCAGCCTCACCTGTTTGAGCCACACCTTCGTTAGCAACATCGTGTCTGTGGCTATCATTGAGCCGTCTGCTTATCGTGTGTTCACGGTCACGTCGTGTACTACCCCTTTCGTCTCAATCTCCCAAAAAAATCTCTCGCTCACGAAGCTCCTAGTAGCTACGGTGTTGACTTTCACCTTCGCCAGTTGGTACCCGACCTTCACAGTGGCGTCTATGCGACTCTTTTCGACCTTGAGAGGATAATCTAGCTCTGGGACTGACTCGTGTCAGCGCCCATCCGATCCCACTCCGTTCTGGTAATCCGTTGGATTCTGGAACCGTGCTGTTGTTATATGTTTTATACCGTGTAGCTTGCAAAATTCTATGAAAGCGTCAGCCGTAAGCTGTGGACCGTTGTCGCTAAATTATAATTCAGTGATCGTGTTATCTGTGGTTGTAGACAGCATTTAAACTGCAAGTGGAAACTGTGAGTAGGCGTCAACGCATATAAGCCACAAAGCGTCGAATATTGGGCGTGCAAAATCTAGATGAATTCGCTCCCATGCTGTTGTTGCTGCTGGCTAACTTTGGAGCTCTATTGGTGGTGTCCAGCAGGTGTTGCATTTGCATTTATCGCATGACAGAGCATTGTTTTTTATGTCTCCATCCAAGGTAGGCCACCAAACATATTGCCTAACTAACTGTTTCATTCGCACAATGCCCCAAAGACCTTCATGTAAATGTTTCAGGACATGAGCACGTAGACTGGTTGTGACTGACGATTTGTGTCTTTGTGTAAGCAAAGCAACTGATTGTTGACGGTGAGAGCAAACGTCCGGATAAAGTAAGGCAATAAGGCTTTGTTGCAATGCTGAAGTTTTTCTGGCTATCCTGCAGAGACATTTTGTAGGACTTGCACTAGAACTTTGTCTATATCAACGTGGTTGTGAATGGTCTCTAAATTAATTGGTGGTGTCAATTTAATTACAGTGTGGCAAGCTTCCTTTTTTTTGTACCAACTGGAAGGCATGAGCAGATGTGGATCGATACTGGATATCGAAATTGTAAGCCATGAGAATGATAGTCCAGCGTTGTAGCCTGTTTGACGTCATTAACGGAAGGTGCTTGGGTTAAAAAAAAATTACAAGCGGCTTATGCTTTCTTCCGTAAAGATATTGGTGGAAACGTTTAACTCCAAATATTATGGAAAGTGCTTCCTTTTCGATTTGGCTGTACTTAGCCTGATGCTTGTCTAACGTTTTTGATGCGAGCACAATGGGTCTCTCTCCGCCATCGGGCTGAAGATGTGAAAGGACTACCCCAATGCCAAAAGATGAGGCATCTGTGGCAAGGACTACCGGTAATTTTTTATCAAAATGGGTTAGCTGCGTTGCGTTGATGATGTGAGACTTAAGAGCTGTAAAAGCTTGTTGCTTCTTTGAGAATCCAGGAACAAAGCTACAATAATTATCTACTTTATCAATGAATGTTCCAATTGTTGTAAATTAGAAGTGGGACTCAAAAGTTTAACTGCCTTTAAGCCTGAGCTGTCTGGAAAATTCCGCTTGGGCTGATTCTTCGCCCCAAATATTCGATTTCATCTTTGAAAAATAAACATTTTTGTCTTTTGCATATGATGCCTTTCTCGTGAAGAGTGCTGAGAACTTCGTCGATTCGTTTAAGATGTTCTTTGCTTGTTGGTGCTGATATGATGATGTCATTTAAATAGTTGCCACAACCTTCTAGGCCTTTTAGAAGATTCTCGAGATATCTCTGAAAGATTGCTGGTGCACTGGCAATTCCGTATGGCAGACGCTGATATTGAAATAGGCCCAATGGTGTGTTCACGACCATGGTTTGCTTTGCAGCTTAATCCAACTCTATCTGAATAAAGGCATCTGTTCAAGCCGGAAAGTAGGCAGTGGCATCTGCAGCTCCCCACCTGAGTGTTGCAAAGAACTCTCACTCTCGCCGTTCATTACATTCCTTTTAAATGTAAACTTCATGTAATAGCTTGCTGTGCATGCTCAGTAGGCTTTTTTATAAGTACTGATTTTAATACCAATAAAAGAAGTTTAACGCCACGCTTTCGAAAAGTTAAAATTTTTTATTCTTTTATTCATTTCCTCGTCGCGTGTGCGTAAATATAAATATTCAACCCCAGATGTTTTCAGCATCCATAAGATCTATTTTGCTGAACTGTTTACATTGGCGTATGAGGTAACGGATACTCTTCGACGTCGATTTGTGCGTCAACAGCCTGCTTAAAATCGCCACAAATACGGATATCGCCACCTTGCTTAAGTGCGAGCACAATTGGGGATGCCCAATTGCTGAATTTTGTTGGTTTCCAAATTCCTGCTTGGGTGAGTCTTTCTGCTTCTGCTTGTCCATCTGTAAGAACGGAATTTGGCGGCTTTTATACGGTGGTTTTGAAGTCTTTTATGAAACCCAAAGCTGCTTCAAACACTTCATTGTATTTTTTGCAGAGGTTACTTACTTTTGTATTCTGCACGGCATAAATGTTTGACAATTTTTTTGCTTATTTTAAAGCGCGTATTTATTGGAGTTTATCACTGATGCTGTGGCTCCGGAGTCCATTTGAAATTAAATCACTTGATTAAGTATTTTAAGATCAATTACTTTTTTGTTCTGTTGGCTTTATTTCAAGACCTGTAACACTGAGCACTTCTTCGATGTTTTCTATTGCATTTGCTTCGTTCTTGCTTGCTTATTTATACTGCGCATTATTTGACTTGACATGCAGACTAAAGCTTGATGCTCTTTTTTCCGCACTTGCGACATACTGCGGTGCGAAATTTTCATTTTTATACTCGATACCGAAGGTAAAGAGTATATTGGGTTTGTGCAATGTCCGTCATGGTGTCTGTCCGTCTGTCCGTCTGTATGAACGCAACTTTTTTCCACACCCTTCAAGCTAGAGACTTGAAACTTTTCAATTCTCTTTATCTATGGGATAGTAAATTAAAGTGTCAAGATGGGGTTCTACGATAACTGGGGGGCTCGCAAATCGATAAATTCGATAACTCAAAACCGATAAATCCACATATTTCGCACATCCTGACAGCTAGAACTACCAAATTTGGTGAGAAGATAGCTACTAGCAACCCCCAAAAAACTGCATCAAAAATTTTAGAGCCACGCCCTACCATTCCGCACCCAGCCCCCCCGCATTTTGAAATCAGAAAAGCCTATATCTCCCACAGTTTTTAAGCTAGAGTCACCAAATTTGGTGCCAAGATAGGTGATGATGACCCCCCAAAAACTGCATTAAAACTTTGGATGCCACGCCTACCAATACCGCCCTAGCCACCCCCATCTGCCCCAACGCTTCGTCAAAAACGGGAATGCGTGTATCTTCCAGAGTAGTGGAGCTAGAGCCACCAAATTTTTTAGGAAGATAGCTGGCAACAACCCCAAAAGAATTGCATCAAAGTTTTGGAGCCTTGCCCAACCATTCCGCCCCCTTTTCCACACCTTATACAAACTTTGAGCTAGAGTCACCAAATTTGGTATGAAGGTAGCATTTGACATTCCACAAGGATCTGCAGCAAAAATTTGGATGCCACGCCCAACCATACCGCCCCCAGCCCCCCTTTCCGCACTTTATACAAACTTCGAGCTAGAGTCACCAAATTTGGAAGGAAGGTAGCAATTGACATTCCACATAGATCTGCAGCAAAACTTTGGATGCCACGACCACCCATACCGGCCCCAGCCCCCCTTTCCCCAATTTTTACAAACTTTGAGCTAGAGTCGCCAAAATTGGTATGAAGATAGCAATTGACATTCCACACAGATCTGCATCAAAACTTTGGATGCCACGCCCAACCATACTGCCCCCAGCTCCCCTTTCCCCACATTTAACAATTTTCGAGCCAGAGTCACCAAATTTGGAAGGAAGAGAGTTGGTGGCATCCCCATCGGCATCGGATTATCATTAAGGCAGCGTAAACCCCTGCCGCATCAGTATCCCTTTGCAATCAGGCCTCTTTTTCAGCGGTTTTAATACTGGTATCGAGTATGCCGCAGTCGGTTGCGTCCGACTGCAACGTTTCCACTTGTTTTTTTTTACATTTTTGTACGCTTGGTACCATTGCTACTCCGTATACGAGCGGTGTACGGCACAATTATGCGAAGAAATAGAGAGGCTAAACTCCATCAATAGGCAGCCCGCAGTCCTGATAGCGTCTGTTTCTCGCGGCTGGAGTCTCCCACCTGGTGGCACAGAAGTGTTCTATGGAGACTACTTAAAATGGCCAACTTTTCGGGACCTATTTACGGCTATCTACATTGACAACCCTCGACTAACTCCAGTCGAAAAATTGTTTCACCTCAATTCAAAAACTGGAGGTGAAGCAAAGGCAATCGTCTCCAAATCCTCGCTCACTCATGACGGCTTTGCCTCTGCGCGGCAGGCGTTATATGAGCGTTTCCAAAACAAGAGACTTCTGGTAAACAGCCAGTTAAAAATACTTTTCAACTTGCCGACAGTCAGTGTAGAAACCGGTTCCGCTCTCAAAGAAATTCAGACCACTATCCAGAGTTGTCTCACAGCTTTGGAACATTCCGATGTGTCGACAGACAACTGGGACTGCCTTCTTGTATTCTTGTGCTCTTCCAAGTTACCAAAGGGCACACTGTCTCTGTGGGAACAGTCCCAATGGTCCAAAATGGGAGGACTTAAAAAGTCTCCTGGGTGAACGCTATAGGACACTGGAAGCTATCGAGGATGTCAAGCCTAGTCCCAGCGTTCAATCCAAGTCAAGGCCGTCCAAGCCTCAAGCGTCTTCGAGGAATCTCCAAACCTTTGAAGCAAAGGTACATTCCAAGGTAAAATCCTGCAATGTTTGTTCCAAAGAAAACCACCCAATCCGCTTATGTCCAAAGTTCCTTAAAATGTCTGTTACCGAAAGAGCCAACCTCGTGAAACAGCGGAGTCTATGTTGGAATTTTTTCGCAAAGAACCACCAACTTAAAGACTGCATGAGTGCTCACAATTGCTTCACGTGCAAGGGCCGCCATAACACGCTTTTGCATAAGGGCCTTCAGTGACCGCTGATTCAGTTCCTTAAACGCAAAATAATAATCCAGTTCAAATACAGTCCACTTCGAACCAACCTTGCGTTCAAAAGCGGTTGCAATTTCGGAAGAATGAGAGCCGTCTAAAGAGATACCTTTCCCTCAAGGAGCAATATGACTCCGTTGTTCAAGAATATTTGGACTTAGGCCACATGCGGCAAGTCAGCCCGAACGATGCAGTGACCAATTTCTATTTGCCCCACCACGCAGTTTTCAAACCCAACAGCACCACGACAAAGGTCCGCGTCGTGTTCAACGCTTCCAATCCCTCATCGAACGGTCGTTGTTTGAAAAAATATTCTTCATCCGGGGCCCACTCTGCAGTCTGACTTGACCGTACAAATTCTCAAGTGGCGCTTCTTGCGATATGTCTTCAATGCCGACATAGCAAAAATGTATCGGCAGATACTGGTCCATTCAGATCACACACCGTTCCGAAGGATTCTCTTCCGGGATAACCACGAGAATATCTGTGATTATGAATTAAATACAGTCACTTTCGGTGTCAATTGTGCTCCATTCCTTGCCATTCGGGTCTTACAGCAGCTTGCTGAGGATGTTAAGACCAAATATCCGTTGGCAAGTGAAATAATCAAAAGTTTCATGTATGTCGATGATGTTCTGGCCGGAGCGCATTCCAAGCCACGAGCCGTAGCAGCCATTGCGGAACTACAATCCGCTCTCGAAAGCGCTGGCTTTCCTATCCGTAAATGGACATCAAATTCGAAAGAAGTTTAGAGGGACATCCCAAAGGCTCACTTATTGTGCGAAGATTTCCTGGAAATCGAAGACGCAAGCACGGCGAAAACTTTAGGCATTCGCTGGCAGGCCACCACAGATGAGTTCTTCTTCACTCCAGCTCCGATGCTTTCAAAAGAGAGTTTCACTAAGCGGGAAGTCCTTTCTCAAACAGCAAAACTGTTTGCACCTTTCATTATTTGGGCGAAAATCTTTATTCAAGAGATCTGGCTCCAAAATCTCGGTTGGGATGAGCCGTTGCCCACTGATCTTCTTCGCAAATGGCACGATTTTCTCCTAACGTATCCTGATGTCAGCAGAATTCGAATTCCAAGAAGGATCACCTTTCGTATCCAATCAGCACTTGAGTTCCATGGGTTTTGCGACGCATCGCAGTGCCTACGGCGCTGCCTTGTACGCTCGTGTCGAAAACCATAATGGCGTGTCCGTGTTCCTTGTCACTGCCAAAACTAGAGTGGCTCCAGTCAAAACCATCTCCGTTCCACGATTAGAGCTGTGTGGAGCAGTCTTGTTGTCAGAATTGGCGTCAGCACTTCAGATCAGTGGACAACTCCAGTCGAGATCGCTCATGATACCACGGTCAAACAACGTGCGATCAAATGCAACATGACACAGAAGCCTTAAGATTTCGATTTCCTTGATCCTTTTAGAGTTTCCATAGAGCGCTCCGAGTCTTGGCTTACATCCTTAGGTTCACTCAGCGCTGCAGGGGGAAAGCGCTTTCCTTTACGAGTGAGCTTAGCAGTAAGGAATTGTTCGACTCCCAAGAGAGGCTGATAATCCTCACGCAGCAATCAGGTTACTCCCAAGAGCACTGCTGTCTTCTCCAAAAGAAGCAGATACCAAGGTCAAGCAGCATTTACAACCTGAATCCGTATCTCGACCAAAAGGGAATCATGAGAGCATGTGGAGGACTAGGTCATTCTGAAGCTTTAACATACGACGAGCGCCATCCGATTCTCCTCCCATATAAAGTTCGATTTGCGCGCCTTCTGGTGAAATTTACTCACCGTATATCACTTCACGGCGGGAACTAATTAACGATGCGCCTCATCCGGTCCAAATACTGGATTCCAAAGCTCAAGAATCTAATCAAATCCGTGATTATCTCCTGCAAGGTTTGTGTGATTCACCGTAAGAAACTCCAAACGCAACTTATGGGAGACCTACCCGTTGATAGAGCCACTTTCTCCAGGCCATTCACTCACACGGGTGTGGATTTCGCGGCCCCTGTGAAATAAAGAATTATACAGGCAGAACCTGCTTAATTACTAAGGCGTATGTGTGCGTTTTTGTATGTTTCAGTACAAAAGCGATTCATCTTGAAGCTACCAGTGATTTAACGTCCGATAAGTTCCTTGCAACCTTCTCGAGATTTGCAGCCCGACGCGGTTGTCCCCGTCACGTTTATTCCGATAGTGGAAAAACCTTCGTGGGAGCCTCAAAGATACTGTTACGAGAATTTGTAGAAGTCTCCAAAGCCGCCATCCTAACGAAATACAGTCAATCCGGCCTATCCTGGCACTTCAATCCTCCAAGTGCACCGCACATGGGGGGCTCTGGGGAGCAGGGGTTAAAAGCTTCAAGGCCCTGTTCTACAAATCCACGTCGGCCACAAAATAAACGTTTGAAGAACTTTCAACGCTCCTATGCAAGGTCGAAGCGTGTCTTAATTCCAGGCCCATCTCACCCATGTCAGAGGATCCTAGCGATCTCCTAGCGCTTACCCCTGGTAATTTCCTCACGGAGGGCCCTTTTCCTTCCATATCCGAGCCAGAAATACATGAGACGGCTTCGTCTATTATTAACAGATAGCAACGTTTGAAGGCTTTAAACCAGCAATTTTGCAAGCGCTGGAAAGAAGAGTACTTAAAGGAGCTCCACAAGCGCAACAAATGGCAGTCCCCAACCCGGGATCTTCAAATTGACGATATGGTTATCGTAAAAGAAGATAACCTCCCAGCCAAAAAGTGGCGTCTAGTTCGTGTCAAGGCCACCTATCTTGGCTCGGACAATAAGGTTAGGGTGGTGGACGTTCTCACCAGCCAAGGAGTTTTAAAGCGACCCGCCGCTAAATTACTCCTACTTCCTATGGACACTTTCGTTCCTAGTTCCTCACGATTTTCCGCGTACTCCTAATATTTGCAATATCCATGGTGCAAACTTGAGTACATGTTTTCTTGTTTTGTTTTCGTTACACAGAATGGCACCAAGGAAGGCACAAGCGCTGGAATCCCGTCGGGTACGCAGAGTACACTCACATCCTGCCGTGTCTGCAGTGGCATCCACCCACTGCGTAAATGCATAAGTTTCTTGCGGCTGCCGGGCGACAAGCGTCTGCGGGCGGTTCTAATAAACAAGTATTGCCCAAATTGCTCGGCCCACCAGCACTCGGGAGACGCAGGCCGCAGCAAGGACAAGTGCCGCAAGTGCAAAGCGGACCACCATACGCTGCTCCACTTCTCAGAGTCACCCCGAAAGGCAGCGTCCACTTCCGGCACCCCATCAGCAACCCAGCGTCGCGTGGAACGATCCAGGAAGCGATCCGCATCACCAGCGGAGAGTCCCCAGCCGGCGATGTCAACGTCGTTGATGTCGCTACTTGAATTCAAGCGGATTTCGCTTCTGCCGACTGTCTCCCTTTTTCTCAACAAGCTGGCTGCGCTCGTGGACCCGTGCAGTCCAATAAGCCGCATCAGCGCTTCTTTGGCAAAGGGCTTCGGCCTAGCCGTCACCAGCGTTGGTGCGGATGAGGCCTGCACGGTGTTCCTCCACGACCGAGCGGCTACATTCATGAGGGAGGCAGTTTTAAAGGTGGAGGAGGGCGTCCAGACGATGACGCTAGCTAAACCGATCCCGGAGAGCGTCCAGGCACATTTCGCCAACATTGTGCCATCGGACAACACTTGGTTTCGTCCAAAGCGTGTGTCCCTGGTGCTAGGAGCTGATTTGTATCAGGAACTCTTGGTGCCATGGTTTGTTCCCGGCCAGAATGGCCTTCCGGTGGCACAAAACACCATATTTGGTTGGATGCTCTCGGTGTCGTGTCCAGCGTAATCCCGTCCTAACTCCCAGCATAATTTCCGATCCCCCCTTCCGTCCTACTCTTGCAATCCTTGCAAAAGGGGGGAGTATGTTTATGCCAAACAGCGGAAAATGCGCCAACCGCGCAGCACTGCTGCCGTCGCTAGAAACTCGCCACAAGCCGAGCCTTCTAGCCGGCGGCAGCCTTTAACAGAGGCTTTAGCTACTGGAAGCTGATGCGGTAGTAGACAGTTTTAATTTACAAGTGTCAAATAGAGGTCACGCGAAGAAAAGTTCAAAGTCAATAAATTCCAATTTAATAATAACCTCAAAGTGTTTTATTCTAAGCCGACGATCAACCATACCCAGAAGTTTCAAATCTTTCGAGCGAAGCCCCCTACATGTTCATGGTCCTTCGAGCCGGATATTTAAGGAATTCTATATAGTTTTCGGCACCACGAGGAAAAAGATAAGTATAAAATACATGAAACATTTTGGCATATGATCCGCCATATTTTTTCCGTCCGCCAAAGTGTTTAACAAGTAAAAAGGGGAAACTATTCCTTCGCTTTCCACTGTCTATATTCCAATTAGTCTACTTGTTAAATGATATTCCAATCAGACATAAATATGCGCAAGTCTGTCTGAGCGTTTTAATATTTCCATCCATGTATGTAAATATATACATACACACATGCGCGCAAGTAAATTCCGTTCTGTTATCCGAGTTCCACTGATTAAGTGCTCCAGAACAGCACAATCCATAATGCAAATGTACGTTTTTTATTAATATTTTATATTTGTGCATACTTACATACATATGTACACGCCAACATACTTAACCCTCCGTTGAGTGAGAAGGTCCGTAGGGACCTAGTAACATATTCAACTTGAAATTACTCCTATTTCGGCCACTACGACCCCACCATAAAGTTACTCTGTATTCCAAGAAAATTTTGCGCATCTTTAAAAAAAAAATAGTGCCGCACAGTTAATTTTGGCTATGCCAAGACTATGATACCCTTCACACGTGGATTAATTTGTATTTTTATTTTTTATTGCGTGAAAATCTCGAAAGACTATAAGGCATTAAATTATTAATATTCGGTGTATCGAATTAACTATGTTAATTTTACCAATAGATATTCAGCTATTCTGTTAAACTCTTATATAGTCTAGTGGTAAGTATGCCAGACTCTCATCCGGTAGGTGCGGGTTCGAATCCCCGTGTAGTAATTTTGGTATTTTAGTTTTTTAGTCCAATTTTGTTTTTTTTAATAGATTTTTTGTATCCGATCGGGATGAAATTTCATAGTGAACAAACCCGACATGATCTAAGCAATCTGTGAAAGTTTCATCAAGATCGGTTAAGCAGTTTGGCCGGAAATCGTGTTGATATGGTAAATTTATATGGTGGCTATATCGTAGAATGCTCCGATTGGGATGCAATTTCATAGTGAACAAACCCGACATGATCTAAGCAATCTGTGAAATTTTCATCAAGATCGGTTCAGCAGTTTGGCCGGAAATCGTGTTGAAACAGACAGACAGACGGACAGACGGACGGACAGACGGAAATCAATTCCTGAGCTCGTCCTGATAATTTTGATATATAGTTTATGGGGTCTCCCATCATTCCTTTAAGGCGTTACAGATTCATGACAAAGTCAATATACCCAGTGAAGGGTATAAAAATCAAGGCGATCGGATCATTATTTTAGGAGTTATTGAGGTTTTTCGCACACTAGTACGCGGACGTGTGACAAGGTCCGTAGAGACCTTGTACTGAATTTTCATGGAATAACTCATAAATTCATGTTCTTTGGGCGTAATTATATGTTTTTTTTTTATTATTTGAACACATAACTAATTTTTATTTTCAATTCTGGCTAATTTTATGTTGCCTTTCATGGAAATCAATAATCCAATTCTTTGAATTTAGCCTAAATTACTTTGCGTTCAGGTATACGTGCCAAACCAATTCTTTCAATTTACTTCATCCCTAAATGTTTATGCGTTCAGGTATACGTGCCGAAGAGTATAAAAGAAGTTGTAGTTTCGTGAACCAAAGTTATTTTTGTACTTAGTATTTAGTTATTAACAAAAACACAAAAATCCTTTGAAAAAAAATTTTTTTTCATCAAATTAGCACTATTTTCTAAATAGGTCCCTACGGACCTTGTCACACGATGGTGAAGATCAGAAGTGTCACTCACCGCAGGGTTAAAAGAAACCACCACCAGTTGATCGGCACCTTTAAGCGCGCAAGCTTACATGTAAATATGTATGTATGTACATACGAAAATCCATATACAGAACACATATCACTTTTACATAATTACTACATTTTAATACATGATTCTAACACCCACATTTATATTCCATATATATGTTCCACATTACATATGCAACACACAATAATTAAATATACACATAAACGCAGTAAGCGCCGCACTTGCAGGTGAATTATTTCCAGCACTTGTCAAGTCGCCGGCACTCCATAACTTAAACAAAATACAAGTGCAATATAACATTTACTAAAATATATAAAACAAAACACTGGCCGAGACAAAGAGATTGAAATTTAAAAAAAACTTTATTTTTGACGGCATAAACTACAACAGCTCCATATAAACAAATACATGCATATGTAAGCTTTGCTACTTCCGCTCTGGTGAACTGGTAAAGGTAACAACGATTTCTTTGTCATAGAAGCGCTGAAGTGTGTAATGCGATATATCGTGATCGTCAAGAGTCCGACACTTAAATTAATTTAAAAGTATTAATTATAATCCATAATTAATTCCTCATTTCCGTTCTGTTTTGTTCGTTCGCAATTAATGTCTGTTGCGATTCCATTTCGTTCCGAGTGGAATATTCCAGAATAATTTATAAATATTCTTTTGTACATTATTTTAAGTACGTTAACGGGGGGAAATTGTAAATATCCTTTACAATTTTCATATCTTTGTTCCGTTTTCCATTTCGTTCCCAGTGGAATATTACAGAATAATTTATAAATATTCTTTAGTAAGTTATTTTAAGTCTGTTAACGGGTAAAATTGTAAATATTCTTTTACAATTCTATATTCTCTGATCCGATTCCATTTCGTTCCGAGTGGAATATTCCAGAATAATTTATAAATATTCTTTTACAAGTTATTCGTAAGTTCATCTAGCGGGGCTATACTTGTAAATATTCTTTTACAAATATTTTCAACAAGTATTTAACGGGTAAAATTGTAAATATTCTTTTAAAATTTTATATTCTCTGATCCGATTCCATTTCATTCCAAGTGAGTGGAATATCCGAATAATTTATTAATATTCTTTTACAAGTTATTCGTAAGTTCATCTATATTTGTGTATATATATTTGTATATATTCTTTTACAAATATTTTTTAATAGTATTTTATTGTGGTCAATCCTGACTACAATAAATATTCCAACAAACCCCAGAATTTGTTTCTTTGCTGTTTCACCTGTTCCAACACATAAAAAGTAGTTAATTATTTTTTTTGAGGACAGATAATGCTGATAGGGCCAGGTCAAGGAGAGAAAAAACAGCTGAACGTTCCGTCCGTGAAGAGCACAAAAAGAAGTTCGCTTTCTTCACAAAATCTCCCGGTGAAGAAAACCTCCGTTACACCCAAATCCAAGCCAATTGCCAAACCTTCCAGCGCCGTCACACCCAAATCCAAGGCCGAGGCCGTCACACCACTTGCTAAACTCCCCATTCCGAGTTTGAAGCAGATAGCCACTCGGGCCGCTACCCAACTAACCTCCAAGGCAAATATGGCAATGGCCGATTTTATCTCCGCTTCCGATAAGCTGATCCAATTCGAATCCAGAATTAGTAGTCCGTCAGCTACGGAACCATCCCTCTACACACTAAAGGTCCGTCGCGACCATGTAAAAGTTCTGTGGGAGAAAGTTGAAAAAGAGTACGAGACCAAATCTAGGGCCCTTAGCCAAGGTTGTGGGAGTAGCGATGCTACGTCGTTAACGACGACATACGACCATTGCTACTCCGTATACGAGCGGTGTACGGCACAATTATGCGAAGAAATAGAGAGGCTAACTCCATCAATAGGCAGCCCGCAGTCCTGATAGCGTCTGTTTCTCGCGGCTGTAGTCTCCCACCTGATGGCACAGAAGTGTTCTATGCAGACTACTTAAAATGGCCATTTTTTCGGGACCTATTTACGGCTATCTATTCGCTCACTCATGACGGCTTTGCCTCTGCGTGGCAGGCGTTATATGAGCGTTTCCAAAACAAGAGACTTCTGGTAAACAGCCAGTTAAAAATACTTTTCAACTTGCCGACAGTCAGTGTAGAAACCGGTTCCGCTCTCAAAGAAATTCAGACCACTATCCAGAGTTGTCTCACAGCTTTGGAACATTCCGATGTGTCGACAGACAACTGGGACTGCCTTCTTGTATTCTTGTGCTCTTCCAACTTACCAAAGGGCACACTGTCTCTGTGGGAACAGTCCCAATGGTCCAAAATGGGAGGACTTAAAAAGTCTCCTGGGTGAACGCTATAGGACACTGGAAGCTATCGAGGATGTCAAGCCTAGTCCCAGCGTTCAATCCAAATCAAGGCCGTCCAAGCCTCAAGCGTCTTCGAGGAATCTCCAAACCTGCAATGTTTGTTCCAAAGAAAACCACCCAATCCGCTTATGTCCAAAGTTCCTTAAAATGTCTGTTACCGAAAGAGCCAACCTCGTGAAACAGCGGAGTCTATGATGGAATTTTTTCGCAAAGAACCACCAACTTAAAGACTGCATGGGTGCTCACAATTGCTTCACGTGCAAGGGCCGCCATAACACGCTTTTGCATAAGGGCCTTCAGTGACCGCTGATTCAGTTCCTTAAACGCAAAATAATAATCCAGTTCAAATACAGTCCACTTCGAACCAACCTTGAGTTCAAAAGCGGTTGCAATTTCGGAAGAATGAGAGCTGTCTAAAGAGATACCTTTCCCTCAAGGAGCAATATGACTCCGTTGTTCAAGAATATTTGGACTTAGGCCACATGCGGCAAGTCAGCCCGAACGATGCAGTGACCAATTTATATTTGCCCCACCACGCAGTTTTCAAACCCGACAGCACCACGACAAAGGTCCGCGTCGTGTTCAACGCTTCCAATCCCTCATCGAACGGTCGTAGTTTGAATGATATCCTTCATCCGGGGCCCACTCTGCAGTCTGACTTGACCGTACAAATTCTCAAGTGGCGCTTCTTGCGATATGTCTTCAATGCCGACATAGCAAAAATGTATCGGCAGATACTGGTCCATTCAGATCACACACCGTTCCGAAGGATTCTCTTCCGGGATAACCACGAGAATATCTGTGATTATGAATTAAATACAGTCACTTTCGGTGTCAATTGTGCTCCATTCCTTGCCATTCGGGTCTTACAGCAGCTTGCTGAGGATGTTAAGACCAAATATCCGCTGGCAAGTGAAATAATCACAAGTTTCATGTATGTCGATGATGTTCTGGCCGGAGCGCATTCCAAGCCACGAGCCGAAAGCGCTGGCTTTCCTATCCGTAAATGGACATCAAATTCAAAAGAAGTTTTGAGGGACATCCCAAAGGCTCACTTATTGTGCGAAGATTTCCTGGAAATCGAATTTGGGCGAAAATCTTTATTCAAGAGATCTCGGTTGGGATGAGCCGTTGCCTACTGATCTTCTTCGCAAATGACACGATTTTCTCCTAACGTATCCTGATGTCAGCAGAATTCGAATTCCACAATGGATCACCTTTCGTATCCAATCAGCACTTGAGTTCCATGGGTTTTGCGACGCATCGCAGCGCCTACGGCGCTGCCTTGTACGCTCGTGTCGAAAACCATAATGGCGTGTCCGCGTTCCTTGTCACTGCCAAAACTAGAGTGGCTCCAGTCAAAACCATCTCCGTTCCACGATTAGAGCTGTGTGGAGCAGTCTTGTTGTCAGAATTGGCGTCAGCACTTCTTCCACAATTACCTGCCAATAAGTATGATACATACTATAGGACAGACTCAACTATTGTGCTGGCATGGTTGAGCAAACCTCCTTGTAACTGGACCACGTTTGTGGCAAACAGAGTGGCAAAAATCACACAATGAGTTGACATCAAAAAATGGTCTCATATGTGCTCCGAGCAAAATCCAGCCAACTTGGCAAGTAGAGGCGTCTCACCCAACGAGCTGGTCAACAGCGCCCTGTGGTGGAATGGCCCCGAGTGGCTTTCTCAGCCCAGAGATCAGTGGACAACTCCAGTCGAGATCGCTCATGATACCACGGTTGAGCAACGTGCGATCAAATGCAACATGACACAGAAGCCTTAAGATTTCGATTTCCTTGATCGTTTTCGAGTTTCCATAGAGCGCTCCGAGTCTTGGCTTACATCCTTAGGTTCACTCAGCGCTGCAGAGGGAAAGCGCTTTCCTTTTCGAGTGAGCTTAGCAGTAAGGAATTGTTCGACTCCTAAGTGAGGCTGATAATCCTCACGCAGCAATCAGGTTACTCCCAAGAGCACTTCTGTCTTCTCCAAAAGAAGCAGATACCAAGGTCAAGCAGCATTTACAACCTGAATCCGTATCTCGACCAAAAGGGAATCATGAGAGCATGTGGAGGACTAGGTCATTCTGAAGCCTTAACATACGACGAGCGCCATCCGATTCTCCTCCCATATAAAGTTCGATTTGCGCGCCTTCTGGTGAAATTTACGCACCGTATATCACTTCACGGCGGGAACCAATTAACGATGCGCCTCATCCGGTCCAAATACTGGATTCCAAAGCTCAAGAATCTAATCAAATCCGTGATTAGCTCCTGCAAGGTTTGTGTGATTCACCGTAAGAAACTCCAAACGCAACTTATGGGAGACCTACCCGTTGATAGAGCCACATTCTCCAGGCCATTCACTCACATGGGTGTGGATTTCGCGGCCCCTGTGAAATAAAGAATTATACAGGCAGAACCTGCTTAATTACTAAGGGGTATGTGTGCGTTTTTGTATGTTTCAGTACAAAAGCGATTCATCTTGAAGCTACCAGTGATTTAACGTCCGATAAGTTCCTTGAAACCTTCTCGAGATTTGCAGCCCGACGCGATTGTCCCCGTCACGTTTATTCCGATAATGAAAAAACCTTCGTGGGAGCCTCAAAGATACTGTTACGAGAATTTGTAGAAGTCTCCAAAGCCGCCATCCTAACGAAATACAGTCAATCCGGCCTATCCTGGCACTTCAATCCTCCAAGTGCACCGCACATGGGGGGCTCTGGGGAGCAGGGGTTAAAAGCTTCAAGGCCCTGTTCTACAAATCCACGTCGGCCACAAAATATACGTTTGAAAAACTTTCAACGCTCCTATGCAAGGTCGAAGCGTGTCTTAATTCCAGGCCCATCTCACCCATGTCAGAGGATCCTAGCGATCTCCTAGCGCTTACCCCTGGTCATTTCCTCACGGAGGGCCCTTTTCCTTCCATATCCGAGCCAGAAATACATGAGACGGCTTCGTCTATTATTAACAGATGGCAACGTTTGAAGGCTTAAAGCCAGAAATTTTGCAAGCGCTGGAATGAAGAGTACTTAAAGGAGCTCCACAAGCGCAACAAATGGCAGTCCCCAACCCGGGATCTTCAAATTGACGATATAGTTATCGTAAAAGAAGATAACCTCCCAGCCAAAAAGTGGCGTCTAATTCGTGTCAAGGCCACCTATCTTGGCTCGGACAATAAGGTTAGGGTGGTGGACGTTCTCACCAGCCAAGGAGTTTTAAAGCGACCCGCCGCTAAATTACTCCTACTTCCTATGGACACTTTCGTTCCTAGTTCCTCACGATTTTCCGCGTACTCCTAATATTTGCAGTATCCATGGTGAAAACCTGAGTACATGTTTTCTTGTCTTGTTTTCGTTACACAGAATAGCACCAAGGAAGGCACAAGCGCTGGAATCCCGTCGGGTACGCGGAGTACACTCACATCCTGCCGTGTCTGCAGTGGCATCCACCCACTGCGTAAATGCAAAAGTTTCTTGCGGCTGCCGGGCGACAAGCGTCTGCGGGCGGTTCTAATAAACAAGTATTGCCCAAATTGCTCGGCCCACCAGCACTCGGGAGACGCAGGCCGCATCAAGGACAAGTGCCGCAAGTGCAAAGCGGACCACCATACGCTGCTCCACTTCTCAGAGTCACCCCGAAAGGCAGCGTCCACTTCCGGCACCCCATCAGCAACCCAGCGTCGCGTGGAACGATCCAGGAAGCGATCCGCATCACCAGCGGAGAGTCCCCAGCCGGCGATGTCAACGTCGTTGATGTCGCTACTTGAATTCAAGCGGATTACGCTTCTGCCGACTGTCTCCCTTTTTCTCAACAATGGGAAAACTTCATTTAAGCTGGCTGCGCTCGTGGACCCGTGCAGTCCAATAAGCCGCATCAGCGCTTCTTTGGCAAAGGGCTTCGGCCTAGCCGTCACCAGCGTTGGTGCGGATGAGGCCTGCACGGTGTTCCTTCACGACCGAGCAGCCACATTCATGAGGGAGGCAGTTTTAAAGGTGGAGGAGGGCGTCCAGACGATGACGCTAGCTAAACCGATCCCGGAGAGCGTCCAGGCACATTTCGCCAACATTGTGCCATCGGACAACACTTGGTTTCGTCCAAAGCGTGTGTCCCTGGTGCTAGGAGCTGATTTGTATCAGGAACTCTTGGTGCCAGGGTTTGTTCCCAGCCAGAATGGCCTTCCGGTGGCACAAAACACCATATTTGGTTGGATGCTCTCGGTGTCGTGTCCAGCGTAATCCCGTCCTAACTCCCAGCATAATTTCCGATCCCCCCTTCCGTCCTACTCTTGCAATCCTTGCAAAAGGGGGAGTATGTTTATGCCAAACAGCGGAATATGCGCCAACCGCGCAGCACTGCTGCCGTCGCTAGAAACTCGCCACAAGCCGAGCCTTCTAGACGGACGGCAGCCTTTAACAGAGGCTTCAGCTACTGGAAGCTGATGCGGTAGTAGACAGTTCTAATTTACAAGTGTCAAATAGAGGTCACGCGAAGAAAAGTTCAAAGTCAATAAATTCCGATTTAATAATAACCTCAAAGTGTTTTATTCTAAGCCGACGATCAACCATACCCAGAAGTTACAAATCTTTCGTACGATGCCCCCTACATGTTCATGGTCCTTCGAGCCGGATATTTAAGGAATTCTTTATAGTTTTCGGCACCACGAGGAAAAAGATAAGTATAAAATACATGAAACATTTTGGCATATGATCCGCCATATTTTTTCCGTCCGCCAAAGTGTTTAACAAGTAAAAAGGGGAAACTATTCCTTCGCTTTCCACTGTCTATATTCCAATTAGTCTACTTGTTAAAGATATTCCAATCAGACATAAATATGCGCAAGTCTGTCTGAGCGTTTTAATATTTCCATCCATGTATGTAAATATATACATACACACCTGCGCGCAAGTAAATTCCGTTCTGTTATCCGAGTTCCACTGATTAAGTGCTCCAGAACAGCACAATCCATAATGCAAATGTACGTTTTTTATTAATATTTTATATTTGTGCATACTTACATACATATGTACACGCCAACATACTTAACCCTCCGTTGAGTGAGAAGGTCCGTAGGGACCTAGTAACATATTCAACTTGAAATTACTCCTATTTCGGCCACTACGACCCCACCATAAAGTTACTCTGTATTCCAAGAAAATTTTGCGCATCTTTAAAAAAAACATAGTGCCGCATAGTTAATTTTGGCTATGCCAAGACTATGATACCCTTCACACGTGGATTAATTTGTATTTTTATTTTTTTATTGCGTGAAAATCTCGAAAGACTATAAGGCATTAAATTATTAATATTCGGTGTATCGAATTAACTATGTTAATTTTACCAATAGATATTCAGCTATTCTGTTAAACTCTTATATAGTCTAGTGGTAAGTATGCCAGACTCTCATCCGGTAGGTGCGGGTTCGAATCCCCGTGTAGTAATTTTGGTATTTTAGTTTTTTAGTCCAATTTTGTTTTTTTTAATAGATTTTTTGTATCCGATCGGGATGAAATTTCATAGTGAACAAACCCGACATGATCTAAGCAATCTGTGAAAGTTTCATCAAGATCGGTTAAGCAGTTTGGCCGGAAATAGTGTTGATATGGTAAATTTGTATGGTGGCTATATCGTAGAATGCTCCGATCGGGATGAAATTTCATAGTGAACAAACCCGACATGATCTAAGCAATCTGTGAAATTTTCATCAAGATCGGTTTAGCAGTTTGGCCGGAAATCGTGTTGATATGGTAAATTTATATGGTGGCTATATCGTAGAATGCTCCGATCGGGATGAAATTTCATAGTGAACAAACCCGACATGATCTAAGCAATTTGTGAAAGTTTCATCAAGATCGGTTCAGCAGTTTGGCCGGAAATCGTGTTGAAACAGACAGACAGACGGACAGACGGACGGACAGACGGAAATCAATTCCTGAGCTCGTCCTGATCATTTTGATATATAGTTTATGGGGTCTCCCATCATTCCTTTAAGGCGTTACAGATTCATGACAAAGTCAATATACCCAGTGAAGGGTATAAAAATCAAGGAGATCGGATCATTATTTTAGGAGTTATTGAGGTTTTTCGCCCACTAGCACGCGGACGTGTGACAAGGTCCGTAGAGACCTTGTACTGAATTTTCATGGAATAACTCATAAATTCATGTTCTTTGGGCGTAATTATATTTTTTTTTTATTATTTGAACACATAACTAATTTTTATTTTCAATTCTGGCTAATTTTATGTTGCCTTTCATGGAAATCAATAATCCAATTCTTTGAATTTAGCCTAAATTACTTTGCGTTCAGGTATAAGTGTATTTAGTATTTAGTTATAAACAAAAACACAAAAATCCTTTAAAAAAAAAATTTTTTTTCATCAAATTAGCACTATTTTCTAAATAGGTCCCTACGGACCTTGTCACACGATGGTGAAGATCAGAAGTGTCACTCACCGCAGGGTTAAAAGAAACCACCACCAGTTGATCGGCACCTTTAAGCGCGCAAGCGTACATGTAAATATGTATGTATGTACATACGAAAATCCATATACAGAACACATATTACTCTTACATAATTACTACATTTTAATACATGATTCTAACACCCACATTTATATTCCATATATATGTTCCACATTACATATGCAACACACAATAATTAAATATACACATAAACGCAGTAAGCGCCGCACTTGCAGGTGAATTATTTCCAGCACTTGTCAAGTCGCCGGCACTCCATAACTTAAACAAAATACAAGTGCAATATAACATTTACTAAAATATATAAAACAAAACACTGGCCGAGCACACAAAGAGATTGAAATTTAATAAAAACTTTATTTTTGACGGCATAAACTACAACAGCTCCATATAAACAAATACATGCATATGTAAGCTTTGCTACTTCCGCTCTGGTGAACTGGTAAAGGTAACAACGATTTCTTTGTCATAGAAGCGCTGAAGTGTGTAATGCGATATATCGTGATCGTCAAGAGTCCGACACTTAAATTAATTTAAAAGTATTAATTATAATCCATAATTAATTCCTCATTTCCGTTCTGTTTTGTTCGTTCGCAATTTATGTCTGTTGCGATTCCATTTCGTTCCGAGTGGAATATTCCAGATTAATTTATACATATTCTTTTGTAAGTTATTTTAAGTCTGTTAACGGGTAAAGTTGTAAATATTCTTTTACAATTTTATATTCTCTGATCCGATTCCATTTCGTTCCGAGTGGAATATTCCAGAATAATTTATAAATATTCTTTTGTACATTATTTTAAGTACGTTAACGGGGGGAAATTGTAAATATCCTTTACAATTTTCATATCTTTGTTCCGTTTTCCATTTCGTTCCCAGTGGAATATTACAGAATAATTTATAAATATTCTTTTGTAAGTTATTTTAAGTCTGTTAACGGGTAAAATTGTAAATATTCTTTTACAATTCTATATTCTCTGATCCGATTCCATTTCGTTCCGAGTGGAATATTCCAGAATAATTTATAAATATTCTTTTGTACATTATTTTAAGTACGTTAACGGGGGGAAATTGTAAATATCCTTTACAATTTTCACATCTTTGTTCCGTTTTCAATTTCGTTCCGAGTGGAATATTCAAATAATTTATAAATGGTCTTTTGTAAATTATTTTAAGTCTGTTAACGGGTAAAATTGTAAATATTCTTTTACAATTTTATACTCTCTGATCCGATTCCATTTCATTCCAAGTGAGTGGAATATCCGAATAATTTATAAATATTCTTTTACAAGTTATTCGTAAGTTCATCTAGCGGGGCTATATTTGTAAATATTCTTTTACAAATATTTTCAACAAGTATTTAACGGGTAAAATTTTAAATATTCTTTTAAAATTTTATATTCTCTGATCCGATTCCATTTCATTCCAAGTGAGTGGAATATCCGAATAATTTATTAATATTCTTTTACAAGTTATTCGTAAGTTCATCTATATTTGTGTATATATATTTGTATATATTCTTTTACAAATATTTTTTAATAGTATTTTATTGTGGTCAATCCTGACTACAATAAATATTCCAACAAACCCCAGAATTTGTTTCCTTGCTGTTTCACCTGTTCCAACTCATAAAAAGTAGTTAATTATTTTTTTTGAGGACAGATAATGCTGCTAGGGCCAGGTCAAGGAGAGAAAAAACAGCTGAACGTTCCGTCCGTGAAGAGCACAAAAAGAAGTCCGCTTTCTTCAAAAAATCTCCCGGTGAAGAAAACCTCCGTAACACCCAAATCCAAGCCAATTGCCAAACCTTCCAGCGCCGTCACACCCAAATCCAAGGCCGAGGCCGTCACACCACTTGTTAAACCCCCCATTCCGAGTTTGAAGCAGAAAGCCACTCGGGCCGCTACCCAACTACTTAAAATGGCCAACTTTTCGGGACCTATTTACGGCTATCTATTCGCTCACTCATGACGGCTTTGCCTCTGCGTGGCAGGCGTTATATGAGCGTTTCCAAAACAAGAGACTTCTGGTAAACAGCCAGTTAAAAATACTTTTCAACTTGCCGACAGTCAGTGTAGAAACCGGTTCCGCTCTCAAAGAAATTCAGACCACTATCCAGAGTTGTCTCACAGCTTTGGAACATTCCGATGTGTCGACAGACAACTGGGACTGCCTTCTTGTATTCTTGTGCTCTTCCAAGTTACCAAAGGGCACACTGTTTCTGTGGGAACAGTCCCAATGGTCCAAAATGGGAGGACTTAAAAAGTCTCCTGGGTGAACGCTATAGGACACTGGAAGCTATCGAGGATGTCAAGCCTAGTCCCAGCGTTCAATCCAAATCAAGGCCGTCCAAGCCTCAAGCGTCTTTGTGGAATCTCCAAACCTGCAATGTTTGTTCCAAAGAAAACCAACCAATCCGCTTATGTCCAAAGTTCCTTAAAATGTCTGTTACCGAAAGAGCCAACCTCGTGAAACAGCGGAGTCTATGTTGGAATTGTTTCGCAAAGAACCACCAACTTAAAGACTGCATGAGTGCTCACAATTGCTTCACGTGCAAGGGCCGCCATAACACGCTTTTGCATAAGGGCCTTCAGTGACCGCTGATTCAGTTCCTTAAACGCAAAATAATAATCCAGTTCAAATACAGTCCACTTCGAACCAACCTTGCGTTCAAAAGCGGTTGCAATTTCGGAAGAATGAGAGCCGTCTAAAGAGATACCTTTCCCTCAAGGAGCAATATGACTCCGTTATTCAAGAATATTTGGACTTATGCCACATGCGGCAAGTCAGCCCGAACGATGCAGTGACCAATTTATATTTGCCCCACCACGCAGTTTTCAAACCCGACAGCACCACGACAAAGGTCCGCGTCGTGTTCAACGCTTCCAATCCCTCATCGAACGGTCGTAGTTTGAATGATATCCTTCATCCGGGGCCCACTCTGCAGTCTGACTTGACCGTACAAATTCTCAAGTGGCGCTTCTTGCGATATGTCTTCAATGCCGACATAGCAAAAATGTATCGGCAGATACTGGTCCATTCAGATCACACACCGTTCCGAAGGATTCTCTTCCGGGATAACCACGAGAATATCTGTGATTATGAATTAAATACAGTCACTTTCGGTGTCAATTGTGCTCCATTCCTTGCCATTCGGGTCTTACAGCAGCTTGCTGAGGATGTTAAGACCAAATATCCGCTGGCAAGTGAAATAATCACAAGTTTCATGTATGTCGATGATGTTCTGGCCGGAGCGCATTCCAAGCCACGAGCCGTAGCAGCCATTGCGGAACTACAATCCGCTCTCGAAAGCGCTGGCTTTCCTATCCGTAAATGGACATCAAATTCGAAAGAAGTTTTGAGGGACATCCCAAAGGCTCACTTATTGTGCGAAGATTTCCTGGAAATCGAAGACGCAAGCACGGCGAAAACTTTAGGCATTCGCTGGCAGGCCACCACAGATGAGTTCTTCTTCACTCCAGCTCCGATGCTTTCAAAAGAGAGTTTCACTAAGCGGGAAGTCCTTTCTCAAACAGCAAAACTGTTTGATCCCGCGGGGTGGCTTGCACCTTTCATTATTTGGGCGAAAATCTTTATTCAAGAGATCTGGCTCCAAAATCTCGGTTGGGATGAGCCGTTGCCTACTGATCTTCTTCGCAAATGCATGATTTTCTCCTAACGTATCCTAATGTCAGCAGAATCCGAGTTCCAAGATGGATCACCTTTCGTATCCAATCAGCACTTGAGTTCCATGGGTTTTGCGACGCATCGCAGGGCCTACGGCGCTGCCTTGTACGCTCGTGTCGAAAACCATAATGGCGTGTCCGCGTTCCTTGTCTCTGCCAAAACTAGAGTGGCTCCAGTCAAAACCATCTCCGTTCCACGATTAGAGCTGCGTGGAGCAGTCTTGTTGTCAGAATTGGCGTCAGCACTTCTTCCACAATTACCTGCCAATAAGTATGATACATACTATAGGACAGACTCAACTATTGTGCTGGCATGGTTGAGCAAACCTCCTTGTAACTGGACCACGTTTGTGGCAAACAGAGTGGCAAAAATCACACAATCAGTTGACATCAAAAAATGGTCTCATGTGTGCTCCGAGCAAAATCCAGCCGACTTGGCAAGTAGAGGCGTCTCACCCAACGAGCTGGTCAACAGCGCCCTGTGGTGGAATGGCCCCGAGTGGCTGTCTCAGCCCAGAGATCAGTGGACAACTCCAGTCGAGATCGCTCATGATACCACGGTTGAGCAACGTGCGATCAAATGCAACATGACACAGAAGCCTTAAGATTTCGATTTCCTTGATCCTTTTCGAGTTTCCATAGAGCGCTCCGAGTCTTGGCTTAAATCCTTAGGTTCACTCAGCGCTGCAGGGGGAAAGCGCTTTCCTTTTCGAGTGAGCTTAGCAGTAAGGAATTGTTCGACTCCCAAGAGAGGCTGATAATCCTCACGCAGCAATCAGGTTACTCCCAAGAGCACTGCTGTCTTCTCCAAAAGAAGCAGATACCAAGGTCAAGCAGCATCTACAACCTGAATCCGTATCTCGATAAAAAAGGAATCATGAGAGCATGTGGAGGACTAAGTCATTCTGAAGCTTTAACATACGACGAGCGCCATCCGATTCTCCTCCCATATAAAGTTCGATTTGCGCGCCTTCTGGTGAAATTTACTCACCGTATATCACTTCACGGCGGGAACCAATTAACGATGCGCCTCATCTGGTCCAAATACTGGATTCCAAAGCTCAAGAATCTAATCAAATCCGTGATTAGCTCCTGCAAGGTTTGTGTGAGTCACCGTAAGAAACTCCAAACGCAACTTATGGGAGACCTACCCGTTGATAGAGCCACTTTCTCCAGGCCATTCACTCACACGGGTGTGGATTTCGCGGGCCCCTGTGAAATAAAGAATTATACAGGCAGAACCTGCTTAATTACTAAGGGGTATGTGTGCGTTTTTGTATGTTTCAGTACAAAAGCGATTCATCTTGAAGCTACCAGTGATTTAACGTCCGATAAGTTCCTTGCAACCTTCTCGAGATTTGCAGCCCGACGCGATTGTCCCCGTCACGTTTATTCCGATAATGGAAAAACCTTCGTGGGAGCCTCAAAGATACTGTTACGAGAATTTGTAGAAGTCTCCAAAGCCGCCATCCTGGCGAAATACAGTCAATCCGGCCTATCCTGGCACTTCAATCCTCCAAGTGCACCGCACATGGGGGGCTCTGGGGAGCAGGGGTTAAAAGCTTCAAGGCCCTGTTCTACAAATCCACGTCGGCCACAAAATATACGTTTGAAGAACTTTCAACGCTCCTATGCAAGGTCGAAGCGTGTCTTAATTCCAGGCCCATCTCACCCATGTCAGAGGATCCTAGCGATCTCCTAGCGCTTACCCCTGATCATTTCCTCACGGAGGGCCCTTTTCCTTCCATATCCGAGCCAGAAATACATGAGACGGCTTCGTCTATTATTAACAGATAGCAACGTTTGAAGGCTTTAAACCAGCAATTTTGCAAGCGCTGGAAAGAAGAGTACTTAAAGGAGCTTCACAAGCGCAACAAATGGCAGTCCCCAACCCGGGATCTTCAAATTGACGATATGGTTATCGTAAAAGAAGATAACCTCCCAGCCAAAAAGTGGCGTCTAATTCGTGTCAAGGCCACCTATCTTGGCTCGGACAATAAGGTTAGGGTGGTGGACGTTCTCACCAGCCAAGGAGTTTTAAAGCGACCCGCCGCTAAATTACTCCTACTTCCTATGGACACTTTCGTTCCTAGTTCCTCACGATTTTCCGCGTACTCCTAATATTTGCAATATCCATGGTGCAAACTTGAGTACATGTTTTCTTGTTTTGTTTTCGTTACACAGAATGGCACCAAGGAAGGCACAAGCGCTGGAATCCCGTCGGGTACGCAGAGTACACTCACATCCTGCCGTGTCTGCAGTGGCATCCACCCACTGCGTAAATGCAAAAGTTTCTTGCGGCTGCCGGGCGACAAGCGTCTGCGGGCGGTTCTAATAAACAAGTTTTGCCCAAATTGCTCGGCCCACCAGCACTCGGGAGACGCAGGCCGCAGCAAGGACAAGTGCCGCAAGTGCAAAGCGGACCACCACACGCTGCTCCACTTCTCAGAGTCACCCCGAAAGGCAGCGTCCACTTCCGGCACCCCATCAGCAACCCAGCGTCGCGTGGAACGATCCAGGAAGCGATCCGCATCACCAGCGGAGAGTCCCCAGCCGGCGATGTCAACGTCGTTGATGTCGCTACTTGAATTCAAGCGGATTACGCTTCTGCCGACTGTCTCCCTTTTTCTCAACAATGGGAAAACTTCATTTAAGCTGGCTGCGCTCGTGGACCCGTGCAGTCCAATAAGCCGCATCAGCGCTTCTTTGGCAAAGGGCTTCGGCCTAGCCGTCACCAGCGTTGGTGCGGATGAGGCCTGCACGGTGTTCCTTCACGACCGAGCAGCCACATTCATGAGGGAGGCAGTTTTAAAGGTGGAGGAGGGCGTCCAGACGATGACGCTAGCTAAACCGATCCCGGAGAGCGTCCAGGCACATTTCGCCAACATTGTGCCATCGGACAACACTTGGTTTCGTCCAAAGCGTGTGTCCCTGGTGCTAGGAGCTGATTTGTATCAGGAACTCTTGGTGCCAGGGTTTGTTCCCGGCCAGAATGGCCTTCCGGTGGCACAAAACACCATATGTGGTTGGATGCTCTCGGTGTCGTGTCCAGCGTAATCCCGTCCTAACTCCCAGCATAATTTCCGATCCCCCCTTCCCTCCTACTCTTGCAAAAGGGGGAGTATGTTTATGCCAAACAGCGGAAAATGCGCCAACCGCGCAGCACTGCTACCGTCGCTAGAAACTCGCCACAAGCCGAGCCTTCTAGCCGACTGCAGCCTGTAACAGAGGCTTCAGCTACTGGAAGCTGATGCGGTAGTAGACAGTTCTAATTTACAAGTGTCAAATAGAGGTCACGCGTAGAAAAGTTCAAAGTCAATAAATTCCGATTTAATAATAACCTCAAAGTGTTTTATTCTAAGCCGACGATTAACCATACCCAGAAGTTACAAATCTTTCGTGCGAAGCCCCCCTACATGTTCACGCGTAGACCGCGAGTGCAGTTTTATCTTTGGAAAGTTCCACCCCTCCACATTTTCAACTTGAGTTAATTTTAATTCATAAAAAATTAAAAATAGATTTAACTTCACTCAATTGTAATTCATAAAACATAGGAATGTTAATATTTTTCAAATCAATTATTTTCTGCTGCTGCTCATAGCGCTGGTGCCAGATCTACGCCTTGATGCTGCTGCTTTTTTACCGATTGCTTCAGCTGTGCAAGTTCGTTCTTAAGATTGGCCAACTAGAAAAAAAAAAAAAAAAAAAAATAGAAAGTTAGCAACGATTTTAATTTTCGAGCAAAAGGAGTGCCACCTAGTGCATAAATGCACATTTGTACATATGTTACTTTGGCTGAAAAGTCAAAAGGTACATAATGCTATTTACATAGTAAATATGTGATAAATGGCTAATGACTGTCAAAGTAATGACATGTATGCATCGTTATAGGTAATATTAAGTAATTTTAAATGATAAAAGTCAATATTTAGTAAATTTATTTTAAGTATGGCAGCTCTTGTTTGCAATGGCAGGTATAGCGATGTACACTTGCCAGAAAAAGTACGCGTACAGGCTCAATGCAATTTTTGAACTGTAAAAAAACATGACATGTCATTATGATATTGCTCAAGTGATATATTTTACTAAAAAACACATTAGTTACAAACAAAACGTGGAATTGGTTGTTTTTGTAATGGGCCATGTTTATTATACCCTTAACCCATTAAATGGGTAAATAAGGGTATAATGGTTTTGTGCAAAAGTATGTAACAGGCAGAAGGAAGCATCTCCGACCCCATAAAGTATATATATTCTTGATCAGCATCAACAGCCGAGACGATATAGCCATGTCCGTCTGTCCGTCTGTCTGTCTGTATGAACGCGTGGATCTCAGAGACTACAAGAGCTATAGACTTCAGATTTTGCATTTAAGCTCTTCTTTACCATAAGCAGAACAAGCTTGCTTCAAATTATCGATAACTATTCTGGTTTCCGATATATTATATCAATTACAATAAAATATCGAATTTGGAAAATCTAAAAATGAGGGTTGAAGTAATGGGTAATAATAGAACTTTTCTGAAAATTTCGTCCAAATCGGTTAAGAAACACCGGAGATATCGAATTTAATCGATTGAAGTTAAGTCAGTATACCAAAGTCTTACATAAAATTTATTGCAACTGGGTTCATGGTATCTTCTAGTCGGGCTCTCCCGACTAGAGCCTTCTTACTTGTTTTTTATTGTTTTATGTGTAAACATCTATAGGCTCGGGGGGTAAAAATCTTGTAACTAATACCCTGATTCCATTAGGCTGCATCTTTCATTAACAGCGAGTGGAAGATGTAGGTGATTCCACTATATATCCATTGCATAGTTGCTTCTTGATATAACATGTGTAACATGTCACGTGTAATGAGCTGATGGGATTGGTCTCTGAAAAGCATTGGTACGCGCTTGCAGCCGGCCGATGCTCGTCGCTGTTGGGAGTGGGTATAGAAAAATGCTTTGAGACTTGCTCGGGTCAGTAATAAATAATTAAATTTCGCGTACCTAATGAGGAGGTTAAGGATAGGCGCGGGGATGGAGGAAGTTACAAAGGATAGGTCCACTACACTATAACGACTACCGATCAAAACCAAAAAAACAAAAATTTATTTCCTATATTTATTTTTTTTTGTTGTGGCTTCTCCGAAGCCGTCGCCCACCCTACCATGATCCTTTATGGCCGAATAAAATCAAGGATCCCAAAAAAAAATTCTTGACGACTACCCCGCTTCCCTATAGTGCAGCATGATTTTCCCTAAAAAAAAGTTATTTAATTTATATTCAAAGTGTACAATTAATTAATAATATTCATGACTTGGGATCTTAATTATAGGCATTAGGGGTTCAATATATATTACTTAGAATCTATAGTTATTCTTTCTTTTAATTATTTTATTTCTATTTTTTTTTTTTATTGTATGTTAATCAATTTCATTCATGTTCAATCAAATTTTTTTCTTTTTTTATTGAGTTCGTTTTAGTTGTTTTATTACTTCAGCCTAAAGACTGGCAATGCTTGCAGAGCGTGCACTTCTTGTGCTCTATAGCTGGTAGCTTATGCCACTAACAGCCAACCAACAACCAAACACTTCTTAATCATTCGAATTCATAAGTCGCGGAAGGCGCTTATACTTTTTCAAACTAAAACATATACTACTTTAGATACTCTTCAACTCACTCAAACTGTTGTCCCACGCTGAAAGATCTTTCAAGTGTGATGAGCGGCGGTGGCTGAAACGAGATAAAATTGATCGAAAGGTCGAGGTCTTGTGGTAGGGTTGGTTGTCTTTGCTATAAAGCTTTTATGCAAAAATAACTAAAACGAAAAAAAATTTTCCATTCAAAAAAAAAATTAACTATCTTAAAGGTAGTATTGATATCATTAAAGTTTCAATAAATTCGGAATTGACTGATTTTTGTCTTAACTATTTAACAATTTGGTTTCCTGGGAATATCAGGCTTTATTTGCGCTGTAGGCACTTTATGTGTGAATGTGTGCATGCAATTGTTCATGCCTTCAAAGGTTTGGGTATTGGACCGCACAATGAGGTTAGGTTTACAAAAAACACCATGTGAGCTTGCCAGAGGGGCATAAGGCGAGACAAAAGTAAGGGGTAAATATTAAATAAATTTATTTCTCTGCTCCGCGCTCGAAATCCTCCTGTGATAATCCCGGAACGCTGTTCAGTAACATTGCATAAGCGGCTGCCAAAGCTCGTCTTAGTTGGGTCTTCCACCTCTGCAATGATTGCCAGGCCGCAAGCTCCGCTTTCGTTGGTGCTTCGCCGACGAACGAGCGCTTAAGTGTATGCGACCAAATGTAGACGGCCGCAAGCTCCGCTTTCGTTGGTGCTTCGCCGACGAACGAGCGATTAAAGGTATACGACCAAATGTGAACGGCCGCACCCAAAATCGTCCAGTCTCGGTCACGGTTAAATGATCACCCTCTTGTGGCAGCCAATCATCGCCACGTCGGGGACTCGAACCCTTATAAGAACGCCACAGCCTCCAACTCCACTTTCAGGTTAGGATCGCCTGCCGCTTTAATTCGCCTTCACCAACTTTGTTGTTGGGGGTCGGGTAAAAATTTTTGAACTCGCGATTTTTTTTTTTCGTTGTATTTAAGAAAACAAGTTTTAAATAATTGGGGTGTTCAACAGCTCGTTTCATCGACATACATAGAAAATTTCTTGAAACGTTGAAACACCCCAGCCTATGTATACAAAAAGTGTTTCAAGTTTGAACAAAGTAAAGATGGGAAGAGCACGATATTTATTCGATATTTGCTATCGATGCTCAGTACTTTTTAGTATATTTGGTGTATTTTTGTGCAAAATAGAATGAACACATATGATAAATGGCCGCCAAATGTTAAAAGCATGTAATTGAGCAACTAATTCAAACAACGAGCTCTTCTCACACTCAATATCCTCTATTTATCTAATAACTTGCTTTGCTAAAGCATCGCATAGCATATCTTTAGCACTTTTAAATGGCATTTTTTACAAATAAAGTATAGCCGCAGTAAACAGCAACAGTGACAAAAATTGAAGAATAAGAAATGTAAACAAACAACAGCTGACTGCACAAACATGAAACGCATTGACACCCAAAATGCCGTTCACGAGTTAATCGTTTCAACTTTGAAACATGAAACGATGAAACGAAGCTGTTGAACACCCCAAATGACTTTTGAAACAAGAAAAAAATTTTCTTTCTGGTTATTTCTTTTCACCACTTGGGCTTCTCAATCTGCCGCAATCCAAAAACTCACTACCACGCTATCTCCCGGAAACAGTCCGGTGACCAGATCGTAGGCTATCCCTTTTGCCCTAACTTTAGTATTTGGTTTTTTTTTTTCTAAAATCTATCTGGTGATTCCTAACACTTTTATCGTTTACCCGATTTGGTCGCCGCTAGATAGCGCTATCATCGGGTCCTATCAAGAAAAAATTGTTATTGAATTTTTTTTTTTTTTTGATTTATTTACTTATTTTTATTTTTTTTTATTTATTTATATTTTTATTTAAAGTTTGGTTTAAGTTAAAAGTTATTATCTTTGCCGATTAAATTAACTTCCTACTTGCTTGGCCAACTAGCTGCGGGGTGTATTTCTCGGATGTTGTTTTTGTGGTTTTGGGACAAGATTTACAGCAACCACCAAATTGCATACTTTCGGGCAGTCGTAAATTTTTTCTTATTTATTTATTTATTTTTATTTTATTGTTTTTATTTTATTTTATTCAATTATTTTTTTTTTAATCGACAAGTGGCCCATTACACTCTCCCCGGCCAAAATCACACTTTGGGGTTGACTAAACAACAACCAAAGGGGATCACCACTTGTAGGGGAATTAGTGCTTAAGATCTTTGGCATGGTATTTGCCAATAAACTTGCCCTGTAAATTTTCCACTTCATAGTAACAATTACCAAGTTTACGTCTTATACGTGATTCTTCTAAATTCGTCACCGGACGATTCTGTGCAAAAGCCGACGACTGCGCCACAGTGATTGGCTGTACAGTAGCCGAATTTGATGCACTTTTAGACCTGGTCGTAATACCCGACGTACCGGGTTGAGCTTCTGCCATTTCCTGCGCTAAATTTAATGTTGACTTGCTCAAGGCCGTTCGACAAACTGGACAAATTGTTGTACTTCCCTGATTGGGGTTAAGGCACGCGTGATGAAAGAAATGGTTGCACCTGGTGGCTATTAATTGATAAGGATGCTCCACTTCTCTAGTGCATACACAACAACTAGTTTCGGGTTCAATGGGCATTTCGAGTTGAAGATCTTGGTAAGAACAACAATTAGCAATAATATAAAAATGTTAATACTTAATAATTTAAATTTTTATATCGATTGAATATTTTTGTGTTGATTTAATTATTTTGATTAATTTACCTATTGAGTAGATTATCGATATATAAATTTTGTTTTCTTATTTTATTTGTTTGTTTTAAGTTTAGCAAATGAGAACATATATATAATCGGAAAAATCATGTTTACACTGCAGGTAACAGACAGTTAAGTCTATTGGTTTGAACTGGTAGCAGAAAGGGACGAGACAACAGAAGTTGAATTTATTAAGACACTTACAAAGCGTGGCAAGTTGTAACTATGGCCACAAACTTGTTTCCAGACACTTTTGAAAAATATCTTCAAAATTATTTTTAATTAAATTTCAGCATTTATTCGTGCTATCGTACAAAATAGCGTTATAAATGAAATGCTAACACTGAAAGATTAACATTCTTGTGCGACTAACTAGCTACTACTAGTCCTCATTCCAGCACAAGTATGTTTCGTTAACTAACCTCTGTAAGGGAAAGGATTATAATGCATAGCCTGAGCGGATGGTCATAGATCTAGTCCACAGTCAAACCATTTTTCCAGCCTAAGTTTTGCACTTACTAGGGTGGCGACAAAGGTGATATTTTTCGATTGGGCAGAAGTCAAAAAGTTTACTTCGGTTTCCGCAATCTACACCAATGTTGTAGTCTTGTCGCAACTTTTGATATGCGATATAAGTGTTAACCTATAAACCACTAAATATTTAGGCATATCTCTACTACAAGACTCGGACAAAGAAAGGAATGACACGAAGGAGGTGAAAGTCTTTGATGTTGCTGACTTAATAAAAAAAACATATAAATGTTTGTTATGAACCAAAAAACGTAGTTTCGACCCTGTGTTTGGGCATCAATTTGTTCAAACTTATTTAAACGCTTTGACCCTGAAGGTAGGCTTCAAATAACTCTTACGCATTGGCCTTAAAGTTGGGCGCCAAATTATTAATACTGTAACATGTCACGTGTAATGAGCTGATGGGATTGGTCTCTGAAAAGCATTGGTACGCGCTTGCAGCCGGCCGATGCTCGTCGCTGTTGGGAGTGGGTATAGAAAAATGCTTTGAGACTTGCTCGGGACAGTAATAAATAATTAAATTTCGCGTACCTAATGAGGAGGTTAAGGATAGGCGCGGGGATGGAGGAAGTTACAAAGGATAGGTCCACTACACTATAACGACTACCGATCAAAACCAAAAAAACAAAAATTTATTTCCTATATTTTTTTTTGTTGTGGCTTCTCCGAAGCCGTCGCCCACCCTACCATGATCCTTTATGGCCGAATAAAACCAAGGATCCCTAAAAAAAATTCTTGACGACTACCCCGCTTCCCTATAGTGCAGCATGATTTTCCCTAAAAAAAAGTTATTTAATTCATATTCAAAGTGTACAATTAATTAATAATATTCATGACTTGGGATCTTAATTATAGGCATTAGGGCTTCAAAATATATTACTTAGAATCTATAGTTATTCTTTCTTTTAATTATTTTATTTCTATTTTTTTTTTTATTGTATGTTAATCAATTTCATTCATGTTCAATCAAATTTTTTTCTTTTTTTATTGAGTTCTTTTAGTTTTTAGTTTAGTTTTAGTTGTTTTATTACTTCAGCCTAAAGACTGGCAATGCTTGAAGAGCGTGCACTACTTGTGCTCTATAGCTGGTAGCTTATGCCACTAACAGCCAACCAACAACCAAACACTTCTTAATCATTCGAATTCATAAGTCGCGGAAGGCGCTTATACTTTTTCAAACTAAAACATATACTACTTTAGATACTCTTCAACTCTCTCAAACTGTTGTCCCGCGCTGAAAGATCTTTCAAGTGTGATGAGCGGCGGTGGCTGAAACGAGATAAAATTGATCGAAAGGTCGAGGTCTTGTGGTAGGGTTGGTTGTCTTTGCTATAAAGCTTTTATGCAAAAATAACTAAAACGAAAAAAAATTTTCCATTCAAAAAAAAATTAACTATCTTAAAGGTAGTATTGATATCATTAAAGTTTCAATAAATTCGGAATTGACTGATTTTTGTCTTAACTATTTAACAATTTGGTTTCCTGGGAATATCAGGCTTTATTTGCGCTGTAGGCACTTTATGTGTGAATGTGTGCATGCAATTGTTCATGCCTTCAAAGGTTTGGGTATTGGACCGCACAATGAGGTTAGGTTTACAAAAAACACCATGTGAGCTTGCCAGAGGGGCATAAGGCGAGACAAAAGTAAGGGGTAAATATTAAATAAATTTATTTCTCTGCTCCGCGCTCGAAATCCTCCTGTGATAATCCCGGAACGCTGTTCGGTAACATTGCATAAGCGGCTACCAAAGCTCGTCTTAGTTGGGTCTTCTACCTCTGCAATGATTGCCAGGCCGCAAGCTCCGCTTTCGTTGGTGCTTCGCCGACGAACGAGCGCTTAAGTGTATGCGACCAAATGTAGACGGCCGCAAGCTCCGCTTTCGTTGGTGCTTCGCCGACGAACGAGCGATTAAAGGTATACGACCAAATGTGAACGGCCGCACCCAAAATCGTCCAGTCTCGGTCACGGTTAAATGATCACCCTCTTGTGGCAGCCAATCATCACCACGTCGGGGACTCGAACCCTTATAAGAACGCCACAGCCTCCAACTCCACTTTTAGGTTAGGATCGCCTGCCGCTTTAATTCGCCTTCACCAACTTTGTTGTTGGGGGTCGGGTAAAAATTTTTGAACTCGCGATTTTTTTTTTTTCGTTGTATTTAAGAAAACAAGTTTGAAATAATGACTTTTGAAACAAGAAAAAAATTTTCTTTCTGGTTATTTCTTTTCACCACTTGGGCTTCTCAATCTGCCGCAATCCAAAAACTCACTACCACGCTATCTCCCGGAAACAGTCCGGTGACCAGATCGTAGGCTATCCCTTTTGCCCTAACTTTAGTATTTGGTTTTTTTTTTTTCTAAAATCTATCTGGCGATTCCTAACACTTTTATCGTTTACCCGATTTGGTCGCCGCTAGATAGCGCTATCATCGGGTCCTATCAAGAAAAAATTGTTATTGAATTTTTTTTTTTTTTTTTGATTTATTTACTTATTTTTATTTTTTTTTATTTATTTATATTTTTATTTAAAGTTTGGTTTAAGTTAATAGTTATTATCTTTGCCGATTAAATTAACTTCCTACTTGCTTGGCCAACTAGCTGCGGGGTGTATTTCTCGGATGTTGTTTTTGTGGTTTTGGGACAAGATTTACAGCAACCACCAAATTAAATACTTTCGGGCAGTCGTAAATTTTTTTTTATTTATTTTATTATTTATTAATTTATTTTTATTTTATTGTTTTTATTTTATTTTATTTAATTATTTTTATTTTTTAATCGAAAAGTGGCCCATTACACATGGTCTGTTAAAAGACAGCTGACTGCTGCATGTGTATTATACGTTTATATTAATTGGAAGCAAATATGAGCTCGAACACAATTAAAATTAGTGAAGCCAAAAAAGTAAAAATTATAAAAATAATTATAAAAAACATGGTCAGAAAAGCATACACACTGAGCGACGAACAACACAGGCCCGAAATATATATAAAATTAAAATCTATATTATTAAAGAACAGCTACCCGGAACGATTAGTGGACAACATAATACTAGAAATCACAAACGAAAACAACAAAATCTTAAAAGAACAAAACGACAATTCGAACGAAGAAAAAATTAACCAATACGTGAGCATACCATATATAGAACATTTAACTAATAAACAAACACTCGCGAAAATTATGCCAGCTGATGCTACCAAACACCTAACATATGCATATAAAGCGCACAAAAATACACGTAGATTGTTTACGAATACGAAAGACAAGATCGACAAGGAACAACAACAAAACGTCATTTACCAAATCAGCTGCATGGAAGAGAGGGAGAGCGATGTAACGGTGTCTATATCGGGACAACCAAGAGAGCGTTTGGAGCGAGACTCAACGAACACCGGGGGGATGCGAGAAAGGGAAAAATGACCACAGCTCTTGCACAGCACACAACAACAACAGGTCACACAGCTGACTTCGAAAACGCTAAACTGTTGGACATTGAACGGCGAGAGAGAACGAGACTACGTTAGAAAGCTTACGAATACAACAAAGCAGCATGAACGCTGTGAACCACAAAGAAGACTTAGAACAGACAAACAACATTTATTCGACAGTAATAACAGATGACTGCAGCAGCAAACATGCAAAACGGACAAAAACGACCAACGTCAATAGAAAGTAGTGCAATTTTAAATTTATTTTTAATTTAAATGTGATGACAATGCTGTAAGGTTTTTAGTGAAAAAGATGTATGTATGTATTCATAAGTGGTTGTTTTTAATATTTGTTTTTGTATTTTAATTATAAAAACACAAAATGTTATGCAGGCTCCCTGAAGAAGGCTTAATATAAGCCGAAACGACGTAGGAGAAAATTGATGGGGAAATAAACAAAAAACACCATTAAAAAACAACAACGGCCTTTTATTCCGATACAAATTATCTATAAAAATTATTGCTTTAATTTGTGCGCAAAATGCAAACATGGTTTAACGAATATCCCAGTTTGTTTCGGCATGCACTTGATGACAAGCTGTTTTACTCATATCTGCACTGTTTAAAATAAGTATCGACTATAAATTTCATACTATCGACTATGTTAAAGTTCTGTTCAGTGCTCTGCAATGTTAACTTCTAACATTCCCAGTGTCGGTTTCGAACCAACTGGGAATGCGGCCAACCAACGGGGAAAATTTGAATAAGATTCCCATTGTACATATATAATGTACAAATGTAATACAAAAAGATGAGGCATCTTCGAGTTCCAATAACATACTTGCATCTTGCTGTAGTGGAATCGGGGTATAATGCATACATAAAATCTTACGATGATTGCTTAAGTCATATACTACGTTTATGCTTGCTGTTTCATGATTTTTTAAAATCACGCTTTTTAAAATACGCCTGTTTATGCTATTTTATAAAAATCATGATTTTTCTGAAGGGTGGAGCCACCTATGCAGCTTCATATGAAAAAGGTGGCAGCACATCAGCACAAACAGCTGATAAACCGAAAGCCAAAACGTTAAACGAATTAAATTTTCAAAATGTTAAATGAAAATGCAAATTTTTTTTATTTCAACGGCAAACGCGAACATCAGAGATGGTTCGTTGTCTTTTAAAGTCAAGAATGGAGCTGCTGTTCGCAGCAATTTAATTAGTGCGGAACAGCTGATTTCACACAGTAGCGTTGCCAGACTGCTTACACAAAAAATCATGATATTTCCAACAAATCATAGTAAAAATACGTGTGTAGAAAAAAATCACGATTTTGTGTTTATGCTAGTATTTTTTTAAAAAAGCATGATCTGAATTCATGCTTTTTTGCAAGCATAAACGTAGTAATAGTACGACCATATCGGTGTATTTGTCATTGTATTAGTGCTAGTGTTGTAAGCTTGCATACAATCTGGCTATATTTATGTATATTATCGATGGTATAATTTATGTAAATACGTTGTTCTCGATATAAGATCAGCTTACATTGCGTTGAGGTTAACTCTAAGAATTAAAGAATCTTCGCTGTAAGTTAGTTTTGCGTGCGTTTGGTCGCAGCATATAATGAGAAGCAATCTGCAATGCAAAGTATTTGCATTAATTATACTATCGATGTATTGATACATAATATATATGAATGTTACCAGATCATATGCAAGCTTACAACACTAATAGAATGACATTGACAAGCACACCAATTTGATATTACACAAAAAAATCAAAATATAAAAATAATAAAAACAACAATGTATATTTTACAATGGCGGCTAGATCAAAAAATTAACAGAATATAAAATGCAAATGAAACTATCACAACAGCAGCAGCAGAAAGGAATACAAGAACAACATAAAATATTACAAGAAAGAAGAGCCAGGAACGCTGCATATCAGCGGGCCTATAAAGGCAGAAATTGACAAAATTTAAACAACGCAACTATAAAAAAAGTGGAAACGTCGCAGTCGGCCGCAACCGACTGCGGTATACTTGTTACCAGTATTAAAACCGGTAAAAAAAAGGCCTGATTTCAGAGGGGTACGGGCCAGAATGGGTCGGTCTGGCATCCAAATTTTTTATGAAGATCTTTGTGGCATGTCAATTGCTATCTTCATACTAAATTGGGTGACTCTAGCTCAAAGTTTGTAAAATGTAGGGCAAGGGGTGGCTGGGGGTGGTATGGGTGGGTGAGGCATCCAAATTTTTGATGCAGATCTTTGTGGAATAACAATTGCAATCTTCATACCAAATTTTGTGACTCTAGCTCAAAGTTTGTGAAAGGTGTGGGAAAGAGGGCTGGGGGTGATATGGTTGGGCGTGGTATCCAATTTTTGCTGCTGATCCTGTGGGATGTCAATTGCTATCTTCAAACCTAATTTGGTGACTCTAGCTCAAAGTTTGTGAAAGGTGTGGGAAAGCGGGCTGGGGGTTATATGTTTGGGCGTGGCATCCAATTTTTGCTGCTGATCCTGTGGGATGTCAATTGCTATCTTCATACCTAATTTGGTGACTCTAGCTCGAAGTTTGTAATAGGTGGTAAAGGAGGGGCTAGGCTGAAGGGGTGGGCGCGGCATTAAAATTTTTTGTGCAGATCTATGTGGGATGTCAATTACTATCTTCATACTCAATTTGGTGTTTCTAGCACAAAGTTTGTAATAGATAAGGGAAAGGGCGGCGGAATGGGTGGTCGTGGCTCAAAAACTTTGATGCAGATTTTTGGGGTCGTGCCAGCTATTTTCCTACAAAGTTTGGTGGCTCTAGATTCACAACTTTGGAAGATACACGCATTCCCGTTTATGACGAAGCGTTGTGGCGGTTGTGAGCGGCTAGGGCAGAGTTGGTGGGCGTGGCATCCAAACTTTTGATGCAGTTTTTGGGGGGTCGTCATCACTTATCTTGGCACCAAATTTGGTGGCTATAGCTCAAAAACTGTGGGAGATGGGAGATAGGTGATGATGACCCCCAAAGAACTGCATCAAAATTTTGTATGCCACGCCGACCCGAACCGCCCCCAGCCCCCTTCCACACCTCTTACAAACTTTGAGCTAGAGTCACCAAATTTGGTATGAAGATAGCAATTTTAATTCCACAAAGAACTAAATCAAAAATTTGGATGTCACGCCCATCCATGTCAGCCCCCTTTCCCCCACCTTTTACAAACTTTGAGCCAGAGTCACCAAATTTGGTATGAGGATAACAATTGACATACCATAAAGATCTGCACCAAATTTGGTTGCACGTCCCCCATACCACCAATGTTCATTTAAATTTAGATTAGTGGGTGAGGTGGCGAGTTAAAATGGTTTTTTTTTTTTTTTGCAATATAGAGCAACCAAACTCTTATATTGTGGGCATAATGGCCTGGGACTTTGTAAGGTAGTTATATTTGCCGAGGTACAGATGCCTGTCTGTGCAAGGCCCACGTCACAATAAAATTTATATTAAGCTAGCGACGATTCGTGAAATGGAGGTAGGGGTGGTGAAGTCACCAGAGAAACGTATGCGCGATCGGGACACCTGGGTGATCAGGGTGTAACAAGGCAGCCCACTGCACAAAACCGCCACTAATAACCCAGGGTAAATTTTCGGCGAAAACATGAAATTCGTGAGCCGGCGAGAGAGCTGCATAGCCCCGTTTCGTGTTATTTCTGTATGTGTGCGTCTGTGTAAACACGCGAGAGCAACTTAAACTACCAAAGCAAGGAAACACGATGGGGAAAGGGGGGGACTTCAACTTAAACCTTTTTTTCTATTCTCTAACGTTTTACTGTTCTTTTCCTTCACATATCTATACTTACAATTATAATTTTCTTTATGTTGTCTTCAAACTTCACAACTTTTCTTCTATTGTCTATTGTCAATGTACCTCTTTTCTTTTCAAATTAAATGTAATTTCTGGGTTGAGCGTCGCGTTGGTACATTCTTTTTTTTCAATTCTAAAACTATCTTCACGTCTTTACTCATTAACTTCCCGATCGCTACCCCCTTACTTGGTAGCTTCATTGCGCCTTTTCTACTGTTCTCTTTATGTTAATCTTAAGCCTTAGTGTTATAGTATGTAATCTAGTGGTGTAATCTAAACTAAATAAATGCCGATTAATGTTAACTTTGAATATAAGTACCGATATTAATTAAATCAAATGTAAGTTCAGTTTCTAGTAATGTAGTAATGTCTAATAATGCGTTATGTTAATTACTATATATAAATTCACAATCATATTATACTAAATGTGGTAGAGGCCTGGAAAGGGCCTACTTCAACGCCCCCCCCCCCCCCCCCCCTTCCCCTTCTCCATGACAGTGACCCTGGCGTCGCGGTTTAGGGTCACGCCATACCGCATTTTCCCCGTTGCTACCGTGAAACTGTCTTGACGTCCGCGTCTCCCTCTCCGAGGCAGTAGCTCCTTTACTTTGGTTACTGCCTTCTGCGTCAGGATGGTCCTGTCGGGGATGCATGTCCACGTGTCTGGAAATTTTGCGCCCACCCAAAAATATCGTGCCTGCTTGATCCAGGGGTTTTTGATTTGGTTGGTGACCCACTCCGCGTCGTTGTCCCAGCCGAGGACCTCGTCGACGGGCTTATCCTGGCCTTTTCCTCAGACGCTGTCTCCTTCTGCCTTTGTCTCTGGAAGTTCTCTCTCTTTATCCGCTTCTACTTTATTCGTATTTCCGGGCGAGGTGGTCTCGTCCACCTTTGGTACCGTTACCCTGGTCCGCGGCGCTCTAACGTTTATCCATGATTCGTATGATGTTCTCTTCATCCTTCGAGTCTACTTCTGTCTGTATGTGTTTGTACTTTGTGATTCGTGTCCTGGGCCCCTCGGGACTCTGCTTACTCTCTTGCACATCCACAAGGGTTTCTTCGGCGTACCCATGGATGTAGTCCTCGTCGTCGCCGAACATCACTTCTATGCTCATCTTTTGATAAACATTTGATATGTTTTATAATAAAGCTTTTGTGGGGTATGTTACCAATGTTTAGTACAAAGGGAATTTTGATAGTTTCTAAGGGAAGAGAAAAAACCCGAAGAGAACTCGTTTGCTGGCTCAATCTGAGCTTTTTATGCCGGACGATGGCTTTCGTTTAGCTCTGTTTCTTGTTGTTGGTTTGTTTCCGAATCCTCCTCTCCTCGTTGGATGGGATTTAGCTGTACTATGCAAGCTTTGAGTCTTACGCTCTCCTTCCTTTGCCAGACGCACCACATTTGGAGAATCGAACTTCTTAACGCTCTATGGCCCCTCGTATTTTGGGGCTAGCTTTGCTGCGAATTCGTCGCTAGCTTTGGACAACTGGTGTGTATTTAGCAAGACCAGCTCGTTGATCGTAGGGTGCCATCCCATCCGTCTCAGATTATAGCTTCGCCCTTGGTCCTTCGAGGCTCGTTGCTGTTTGCTCTGTGCTGTCCTGAACATTTCTCTCAAACGATCCGCCTTCCCCTCTGGCGTCTACGATGCGCTTCCTGTACCCGGCGTCTTCTAGCCTTATAGCGTTGCTGGCAGACGCGGTTCCCTTCCCTGCATCAGGAATGCTGGGGAAAATTCTGTTGAGCCTGCGATGCTCGAGTTGACGGCCAACGAGATTTCGGGTATTGGTTCGTTCCACGAACTTTGATTCCCAGAGATAAACTGCAGTATCATCGTCTTCACCGTTCGGTTGGTCCTCTCGGTTGGGTTTTTCTGGGGGCAAAATGGGGCTGAGTGTTCCATTTCCTTTAAACTTTCATATCTTTGTTCCATTTTCCATTTCGTTCCCAGTGGAATATTACAGAATAATTTATAAATATTCTTTTGTAAGTTATTTTAAGTCTGTTAACGGGTAAAATTGTAAATATTCTTTTACAATTCTATATTCTCTGATCCGATTCCATTTCGTTCCGAGTGGAATATTCCAGAATAATTTATAAATATTCTTTTGTACATTATTTTAAGAACGTTAACGGGGGGAAATTGTAAATATCCTTTACAATTTTCACATCTTTGTTCCGTTTTCTATTTCGTTCCAAATGGAATATTCAAATAATTTATAAATGGTCTTTTGTAAATTATTTTAAGTCTGTTAACGGGTAAAATTGTTAATATTCTTTTACTATTTTATATTCTCTGATCCGATTCCATTTCATTCCAAGTGAGTGGAATATCCGAATAATTTATAAATATTCTTTTACAAGTTATTCGTAAGTTCATCTAGCGGGGCTATATTTGTAAATATTCTTTTACAAATATTTTCAACAAGTATTTAACGGGTAAAATTTTAAACATTCTTTTAAAGTTTTATATTCTCTGATCCGATTCCATTTCATTCCAAGTGAGTGGAATATCCGAATAATTTATAAATATTCTTTTACAAGTTATTCGTAAGTTCATCTAGCGGGGCTATATTTGTAAATATTCTTTTACAAATATTTTCAACAAGTATTTAACGGGTAAAATTTTAAATATTCTTTTAAAATTTTATATTCTCTGATCCGATTCCATTTCATTCCAAATGAGTGGAATATCCGAATAATTTATTAATATTCTTTTACAAGTTATTCGTAAGTTCATCTATATTTGTGTATATATATTTGTATATATTCTTTTACAAATATTTTTTAAAAGTATTTTATTGTGGTCAATCCTGACTACAATAAATATTCCAACAAACCCCAGAATTTGTTTCCTTGCTGTTTCACCTGTTCCAACTCATAAAAAGTAGTTAATTATTTTTTTGAGGACAGATAATGCTGATAGGGCCAGGTCAAGGAGAGTAAAAACAGCTGAACGTTCCGTCCGTGAAGAGCACAAAAAGAAGTTCGCTTTCTTCACAAAATCTCCCGGCGAAAAAACCTCCGTTACACCCAAATCCAAGCCAATTGCCAAACCTTCCAGCGCCGTCACACCCAAATCCAAGGCCGAGGCCGTCACACCACTTGCTAAACTCCCCATTCCGAGTTTGAAGCAGATAGCCACTCGGGCCGCTACCCAACTAACCTCCAAGGCAAATATGGCAATGGCCGATTTTATCTCCGCTTCCGATAAGCTGATCCAATTCGAATCCAGAATTAGTAGTCCGTCAGCTACGGAACCATCCCTCTACACACTAAAGGTCCGTCGCGACCATGTAAAGGTTCTGTGGGAGAAAGTTGAAAAAGAGTACGAGACCAAATCTAGGGCCCTTAGCCAAGGTTGTGGGAGTAGCGATGCTACGTCGTTAACGACGACATACGACCATTGCTACTCCGTATACGAGCGGTGTACGGCACAATTATGCGAAGAAATAGAGAGGCTAAACTCCATCAATAGGCAGCCCGCAGTCCTGATAGCGTCTGTTTCTCGCGGCTGTAGTCTCCCACCTGATGGCACAGAAGTGTTCTATGGAGACTACTTAAAATGGCCAACTTTTCGGGACCTATTTACGGCTCTACTGACACCCGCTACTCCGTCGAAAATGTTCACTCATTAAAAACGGGTGAGCAAGGCATCGCTCCAATCCCGCTCATGACGGCTTTGCCTCTGCGTGGCAGGCGTTATATGAGCGTTTCCAAAACAAGAGACTTCTGGTAAACAGCCAGTTAAAAATACTTTTCAACTTGCCGACAGTCAGTGTAGAAACCGGTTCCGCTCTCAAAGAAATTCAGACCACTATCCAGAGTTGTCTCACAGCTTTGGAACATTCCGATGTGTCGACAGACAACTGGGACTGCCTTCTTGTATTCTTGTGCTCTTCCAAGTTACCAAAGGGCACACTGTCTCTGTGGGAACAGTCCCAATGGTCCAAAATGGGAGGACTGAAAAAGTCTCCTGGGTGAACGCTATAGGACACTGGAAGCTATCGAGGATGTCAAGCCTAGTCCCAGCGTTGAATCCAAATCAAGGCCGTCCAAGCCTCAAGCGTCTTCGAGGAATCTCCAAACCTTTGAAGCAAAGGTACATTCCAAGGTAAAATCCTGCAATGTTTGTTCCAAAGAAAACCACCCAATCCGCTTATGTCCAAAGTTCCTTAAAATGTCTGTTACCGAAAGAGCCAACCTCGTGAAACAGCGGAGTCTATGTTGGAATTTTTTCGCAAAGAACCACACACTTAAAGACTGCATGAGTGCTCACAATTGCTTCACGTGCAAGGGCCGCCATAACACGCTTTTGCATAAGGGCCTTCAGTGACCGCTGATTCAGTTCCTTAAACGCAAAATAATAATCCAGTTCAAATACAGTCCACTTCGAACCAACCTTGCGTTCAAAAGCGGTTGCAATTTCGGAAGAATGAGAGCTGTCTAAAGAGATACCTTTCCCTCAAGGAGCAATATGACTCCGTTATTCAAGAATATTTGGACTTAGGCCACATGCGGCAAGTCAGCCCGAACGATGCAGTGACCAATTTCTATTTGCCCCACCACGCAGTTTTCAAACCCGACAGCACCACGACAAAGGTCCGCGTCGTGTTCAACGCTGCCAATCCCTCATCGAACGGTCGTAGTTTGAATGATATCCTTCATCCGGGGCCCACTCTGCAGTCTGACTTGACCGTACAAATTCTCAAGTGGCGCTTCTTGCGATATGTCTTCAATGCCGACATAGCAAAAATGTATCGGCAGATACTGGTCCATTCAGATCACACACCGTTCCGAAGGATTCTCTTCCGGGATAACCACGAGAATATCTGTGATTATGAATTAAATACAGTCATTTTCGATGTCAATTGTGCTCCATTCCTTGCCATTCGCGTCTTACAGCAGCTTGCTGAGGATGTTAAGACCAAATATCCGCTGGCAAGTGAAATAATCACAAGTTTCATGTATGTCGATGATGTTCTGGCCGGAGCGCATTCCAAGCCACGAGCCGAAAGCGCTGGCTTTCCTATCCGTAAATGGACATCAAATTCAAAAGAAGTTTTGAGGGACATCCCAAAGGCTCACTTATTGTGCGAAGATTTCCTGGAAATCGAAGACGCAAGCACGGCGAAAACTTTAGGCATTCGCTGGCAGGCCACCACAGATGAGTTCTTCTTCACTCCAGCACCGATGCTTTCAAAAGAGAGTTTCACTAAGCGGGAAGTCCTTTCTCAAACAGCAAAACTGTTTGATCCCGCGGGGTGGCTTGCACCTTTCATTATTTGGGCGAAAATCTTTATTCAAGAGATCTGGCTCCAAAATCTCGGTTGGGATGAGCCGTTGCCTACTGATCTTCTTCGCAAATGGCACGATTTTCTCCTAACGTATCCTGATGTCAGCAGAATTCGAATTCCAAGATGGATCACCTTTCGTATCCAATCAGCACTTGAGTTCCATGGGTTGTGCAACGCATCGCAGCGCCTACGGCGCTGCCTTGTACGCTCATGCCGAAAACCATAATGGCGTGTCCGTTTTCCTTGTCACTTCCAAAACTAGAGTGGCTCCAGTCAAAACCATCTCCGTTCCACGATTAGAGCTGTGTGGAGCAGTCTTGTTGTCAGAATTGGCGTCAGCACTTCTTCCACAATTACCTGCCAATAAGTATGATACATACTATAGGACAGACTCAACTATTGTGCTGGCATGGTTGAGCAAACCTTCTTGTAACTGGACCACGTTTGTGGCAAACAGAGTGGCAAAAATCACACAATGAGTTGACATCAAAAAATGGTCTCATGTGTGCTCCGAGCAAAATCCAGCCGACTTGGCAAGTAGAGGCGTCTCACCCAACGAGCTGGTCAACAGCGCCCTGTGGTGGAATGGCCCCGAGTGGCTGTCTCAGCCCAGAGATCAGTGGACAACTCCAGTCGAGATCGCTCATGATACCACGGTCGAGCAACGTGCGATCAAATGCAACATGACACAGAAGCCTTAAGATTTCGATTTCCTTGATCCTTTTCGAGTTTCCATAGAGCGCTCCGAGTCTTGGCTTACATCCTTAGGTTCACTCAGCGCTGCAGGGGGAAAGCGCTTTCCTTTACGAGTGAGCTTAGCAGTAAGGAATTGTTCGACTCCCAAGAGAGGCTGATAATCCTCACGCAGCAATCAGGTTACTCCCAAGAGCACTGCTGTCTTCTCCAAAAGAAGCAGATACCAAGGTCAAGCAGCATTTGCAACCTGAATCCGTATCTCGACCAAAAGGGAATCATGAGAGCATGTGGAGGACTAGGTCATTCTGAAGCTTTAACATACGACGAGCGCCATCCGATTCTCCTCCCATATAAAGTTCGATTTGCGCGCCTTCTGGTGAAATCTACTCACCGTATATCACTTCACGGCGGGAACCAATTAACGATGCGCCTCATCCTGTCCAAATACTGGATTCCAAAGCTCAAGAATCTAATCAAATCCGTGATTAGCTCCTGCAAGGTTTGTGTGATTCACCGTAAGAAACTCCAAACGCAACTTATGGGAGACCTACCCGTTGATAGAGCCACATTCTCCAGGCCATTCACTCACACGGGTGTGGATTTCGCGGGCCCCTGTGAAATAAAGAATTATACAGGCAGAACCTGCTTAATTACTAAGGGGTATGTGTGCGTTTTTGTATGTTTCAGTACAAAAGCGATTCATCTTGAAGCTACCAGTGATTTAACGTCAGATAAGTTCCTTGCAACCTTCTCGAGATTTGCAGCCCGACGCGGTTGTCCCCGTCACGTTTATTCCGATAATGGAAAAACCTTCGTGGGAGCCTCAAAGATACTGTTACGAGAATTTGTAAAAGTCTCCAAAGCCGCCATCCTGGCGAAATACAGTCAATCCGGCCTATCCTGGCACTTCAATCCTCCAAGTGCACCGCACATGGGGGGCTCTGGGGAGCAGGGGTTAAAAGCTTCAAGGCCCTGTTCTACAAATCCACGTCGGCCACAAAATATACGTTTGAAGAACTTTCAACGCTCCTATGCAAGGTCGAAGCGTGTCTTAATTCCAGGCCCATCTCACCCATGTCAGAGGATCCTAGCGATCTCCTAGCGCTTACCCCTGGTCATTTCCTCACGGAGGGCCCTTTTCCTTCCATATCCGAGCCAGAAATACATGAGACGGCTTCGTCTATTATTAACAGATGGCAACGTTTGAAGGCTTAAAACCAGCAATTTTGCAAGCGCTGGAAAGAAGAGTACTTAAAGGAGCTCCACAAGCGCAACAAATGGCAGTCCCCAACCCGGGATCTTCAAATTGACGATATGGTTATCGTAAAAGAAGATAACCTCCCAGCCAAAAAGTGGCGTCTAGTTCGTGTCAAGGCCACCTATCCTGGCTCGGACAATAAGGTTAGGGTGGTGGACGTTCTCACCAGCCAAGAGTTCTAAAGCGACCCGCCGCTAAATTACTCCTACTTCCTATGGACACTTTCGTTCCTAGTTTCTCACGATTTTCCGCGTACTGCTAATATTTGCAATATCCATGGTGCAAACTTGAGTACATGTTTTCTTGTTTTGTTTTCGTTACACAGAATAGCACCAAGGAAGGCACAAGCGCTGGAATCCCGTCGGGTACGCGGAGTACACTCACATCCTGCCGTGTCTGCAGTGGCATCCACCCACTGCGTAAATGCAAAAGTTTCTTGCGGCTGCCGGGCGACAAGCGTTTGCGGGCGGTTCTAATAAACAAGTATTGCCCAAATTGCTCGGCCCACCAGCACTCGGTAGACGCAGGCCGCAGCAAGGACAAGTGCCGCAAGTGCAAAGCGGACCACCACACGCTGCTCCACTTCTCAGAGTCACCCCGAAAGGCAGCGTCCACTTCCGGCACCCCATCAGCAACCCAGCGTCGCGTGGAACGATCCAGGAAGCGATCCGCATCACCAGCGGAGAGTCCCCAGCCGGCGATGTCAACGTCGTTGATGTCGCTACTTGAATTCAAGCGGATTACGCTTCTGCCGACTGTCTCCCTTTTTCTCAACATAAGCTGGCTGCGCTCGTGGACCCGTGCAGTCCAATAAGCCGCATCAGCGCTTCTTTGGCAAAGGGCTTCGGCCTATCCGTCACCAGCGTTGGTGCGGATGAGGCCTGCACGGTGTTCCTCCACGACCGAGCGGCTACATTCATGAGGGAGGCAGTTTTAAAGGTGGAGGAGGGCGTCCAGACGATGACGCTAGCTAAACCGATCCCGGAGAGCGTCCAGGCACATTTCGCCAACATTGTGCCATCGGACAACACTTGGTTTCGTCCAAAGCGTGTGTCCCTGGTGCTAGGAGCTGATTTGTATCAGGAACTCTTGGTGCCAGGGTTTGTTCCCGGCCAGAATGGCCTTCCGGTAGCACAAAACACCATATTTGGTTGGATGCTCTCGGTGTCGTGTCCAGCGTAATCCCGTCCTAACTCCCAGCATAATTTCCGATCCACCCTTCCGTCCTACTCTTTCAATCCTTGCAAAGGGGGAGTTAGCAACAGCGAAGCGCCACGGCAGCACTGCTGCCGTCGCTAGAAACTCGCCACAAGCCGAGCCTTCTAGCCGGCGGCAGCCTTTAACAGAGGCTTCAGCTACTGGAAGCTGATGCGGTAGTAGACAGTTCTAATTTACAAGTGTCAAATAGAGGTCACGCGAAGAAAAGTTCAAAGTCAATAAATTCCGATTTAATAATAACCTCAAAGTGTTTTATTCTAAGCCGACGATCAACCATACCCAGAAGTTACAAATCTTTCGAGCGAAGCCCCCTACATGTTCATGGTCCTTCGAGCCGGATATTTAAGGAATTCTATATAGTTTTCGGCACCACGAGGAAAAAGATAAGTATAAAATACATGAAACATTTTGGCATATGATCCGCCATATTTTTTCCGTCCGCCAAAGTGTTTAGCAAGTAAAAAGGGGAAACTATTCCTTCGCTTTCCACTGTCTATATTCCAATTAGTCTACTTGTTAAATGATATTCCAATCAGACATAAATATGCGCAAGTCTATCTGAGCGTTTTAATATTTCCATCCATGTATGTAAATATATACATACACACCTGTGCGCAAGTAAATTCCGTTCTGTTATCCGAGTTCCACTGATTAAGTGCTCCAGAACAGCACAATCCATAATGAAAATGTACGTTTTTTATTAATATTTTATATTTGTGCATACTATACGCAACTACCCTCCGTTGAGTGACAAGGTCCGTAGGGACCTAGTAACATATTCAACTTGAAATTACTCCTATTTCGGCCACTACGACCCCACCATAAAGTTACTCTGTATCCCAAGAAAATTTTGCGCATCTTTTAAAAAAAAATCAAGGCGATCGGATCATTATTTTAGGAGTTATTGAGGTTTTTCGCACACTAGTACGCGGACGTGTGACAAGGTCCGTAGAGACCTTGTACTGAATTTTCATGGAATAACTCATAAATTCATGTTCTTTGGGCGTAATTATATTTTTTTTTTTTATTATTTGAACACATAACTAATTTTTATTTTCAATTCTGGCTAATTTTATGTTGCCTTTCATGGAAATCAATAATCCAATTCTTTGAATTTAGCCTAAATTACTTTGCGTTCAGGTATACGTGCCAAACCAATTCTTTCAATTTACTTCATCCCTAAATGTTTATGCGTTCAGGTATACGTGCCGAAGAGTATAAAAGAAGTTGTAGTTTCGTGAACCAAAATTATTTTTGTATTTAGTATTTAGTTATAAACAAAAACACAAAAATCCGTTAAAAAAAAATTTTTTTCATCAAATTAGCACTATTTTCTAAATAGGTCCCTACGGACCTTGTCACACGATGGTGAAGATCAGAAGTGTCACTCACCGCAGGGTTAAAAGAAACCACCACCAGTTGATCGGCACCTTTAAGCGCGCAAGCGTACATGTAAATATGTATGTATGTACATACGAAAATCCATATACAGAACACATATCACTTTTACATAATTACTACATTTTAATACATGATTCTAACACCCACATTTATATTCCATATATATGTTCCACATTACATATGCAACACACAATAATTAAATATACACATAAACGCAGTAAGCGCCGCACTTGCAGGTGAATTATTTCCAGCACTTGTCAAGTCGCCGGCACTCCATAACTTAAACAAAATACAAGTGCAATATAACATTTACTAAAATATATAAAACAAAACACTGGCCGAGCACACAAAGAGATTGAAATTTAATAAAAACTTTATTTTGACGGCATAAACTACAACAGCTCCATATAAACAAATACATGCATATGTAAGCTTTGCTACTTCCGCTCTGGTGAACTGGTAAAGGTAACAACGATTTCTTTGTCATAGAAGCGCTGAAGTGTGTAATGCGATACATCGTGATCGTCAAGAGTCCGACACTTAAATTAATTTAAAAGTATTAATTATAATCCATAATTAATTCCTCATTTCCGTTCTGTTTTGTTCGTTCGCAATTTATGTCTGTTGCGACTCCATTTCGTTCCGAGTGGAATATTCCAGAATAATTTATAAATATTCTTTCTACATTATTTTAAGTGCGTTAACGGGGGGAAATTGTAAATATCCTTTACAATTTTCATATCTTTGTTCCGTTTTCCATTTCGTTCCCAGTGGAATATTACAGAATAATTTATAAATATTCTTTTGTAAGTTATTTTAAGTCTGTTAACGGGTAAAATTGTAAATATTCTTTTACAATTCTATATTCTCTGCTCCGATTCCATTTCGTTCCGAGTGGAATATTCCAGAATAATTTATAAATATTCTTTTGTACATTATTTTAAGAACGTTAACGGGAGGAAATTGTAAATATCCTTTACAATTTTCACATCTTTGTTCCGTTTTCTATTTTGTTCCGAGTGGAATATTCAAATAATTTATAAATGGTCTTTTGTAAATTATTTTAAGTCTGTTAACGGGTAAAATTGTAAATATTCTTTTACAATTTTATACTCTCTGATCCGATTCCATTTCATTCCAAGTGAGTGGAATATCCGAATAATTTATAAATATTCTTTTACAAGTTATTCGTAAGTTCATCTAGCGGGGCTATATTTGTAAATATTCTTTTACAAATATTTTCAACAAGTATTTAACGGGTAAAATTTTAAATATTCTTTTAAAATTTTATATTCTCTGATCCGATTCCATTTCATTCCAAGTGAGTGGAATATCCGAATAATTTATTAATATTCTTTTACAAGTTATTCGTAAGTTCATCTATATTTGTGTATATATATTTGTATATATTCTTTTACAAATATTTTTTAATAGTATTTTATTGTGGTCAATCCTGACTACAATAAATATTCCAACAAACCCCAGAATTTGTTTCCTTGCTGTTTCACCTGTTCCAACTCATAAAAAGTAGTTAATTATTTTTTTTGAGGACAGATAATGCTGATAGGGCCAGGTCAAGGAGAGTAAAAACAGCTGAACGTTCCGTCCGTGAAGAGCACAAAAAGAAGTTCGCTTTCTTCACAAAATCTCCCGGTGAAGAAAACCTCCGTTACACCCAAATCCAAGCCAATTGCCAAACCTTCCAGCGCCGTCACACCCAAATCCAAGGCCGAGGCCGTCACACCACTTGCTAAACCCCCCATTCCGAGTTTGAAGCAGATAGCCACTCGGGCCGCTACCCAACTAACCTCCAAGGCAAATATGGCAATGGCCGATTTTATCTCCGCTTCCGATAAGCTGATCCAATTCGAATCCAGAATTAGTAGTCCGTCAGCTACGGAACCATCCTTCTACACACTAAAGGTCCGTCGCGACCATGTAAAAGTTCTGTGGGAGAAAGTTGAAAAAGAGTACGAGACCAAATCTAGGGCCCTTAGCCAAGGTTGTGGGAGTAGCGATGCTACGTCGTTAACGACGATATACGACCATTGCTACTCCGTATACGAGCGGTGTACGGCACAATTATGCGAAGAAATAGAGAGGCTAAACTCCATCAATAGGCAGCCCGCAGTCCTGATAGCGTCTGTTTCTCGCGGCTGTAGTCTCCCACCTGATGGCACAGAAGTGTTCTATGGAGACTACTTAAAATGGCCAACTTTTCGGGACCTATTTACGGCTACTCATCGATTCGCTTCACTCATCAACTGGGTGAGCAGGCTCTCCTCGCCATCTGCCTGCGTGGCAGGCGTTATATGAGCGCTTCCACAACAAGAGACTTCTGGTAAACAGCCAGTTAAAAATACTTTTCAACTTGCCGACAGTCAGTGTAGAAACCGGTTCCGCTCTCAAAGAAATTCAGACCACTATCCAGAGTTGTCTCACAGCTTTGGAACATTCCGATGCGTCGACAGAACACTGGGACTGCCTTCTTGTATTCTTGTGCTCTTCAAAGTTACCAAAGGGCACACTGTCTCTGTGGGAACAGTCCCAATGGTCCAAAATGGGAGGACTTAAAAAGTCTCCTGGGTGAACGCTATAGGACACTGGAAGCTATCGAGGATGTCAAGCCTAGTCCCAGCGTTCAATCCAAATCAAGGCCGTCCAAGCCTCAAGCGTCTTCGAGGAATCTCCAAACCTTGAAGCAAGGTACATTCCAAGGTAAATCCTGCAATGTTGTTCCAAAGAAAACCACCCAATCCGCTTATGTCCAAAGTTCCTTAAAATGTCTGTTACCGAAAGAGCCAACCTCGTGAAACAGCGGAGTCTATGTTGGAATTTTTTCGCAAAGAACCACCAACTTAAAGACTGCATGAGTGCTCACAATTGCTTCACGTGCAAGGGCCGCCATAACACGCTTTTGCATAAGGGCCTTCAGTGACCGCTGATTCAGTTCCTTAAACGCAAAATAATAATCCAGTTCAAATACAGTCCACTTCGAACCAACCTTGCGTTCAAAAGCGGTTGCAATTTCGGAAGAATGAGAGCCGTCTAAAGAGATACCTTTCCCTCAAGGAGCAATATGACTCCGTTATTCAAGAATATTTGGACTTAGGCCACATGCGGCAAGTCAGCCCGAACGATGCAGTGACCAATTTCTATTTGCCCCACCACGCAGTTTTCAGCACCGACAGCACCACGACAAAGGTCCGCGTCGTGTTCAACGCTTCCAATCCCTCATCGAACGGTCGTAGTTTGAATGATATCCTTCATCCGGGGCCCACTCTGCAGTCTGACTTGACCGTACAAATTCTCAAGTGGCGCTTCTTGCGATATGTCTTCAATGCCGACATAGCAAAAATGTATCGGCAGATACTGGTCCATTCAGATCACACACCGTTCCGAAGGATTCTCTTCCGGGATAACCACGAGAATATCTGTGATTATGAATTAAATACAGTCACTTTCGGTGTCAATTGTGCTGCATTCCTTGCCATTCGGGTCTTAGAGCAGCTTGCTGAGGATGTTAAGACCAAATATCCGCTGGCAAGTGAAATAATCACAAGTTTCATGTATGTCGATGATGTTCTGGCCGGAGCGCATTCCAAGCCACGAGCCGTAGCAGCCATTACGGAACCACAATCCGCTCTCGAAAGCGCTGGCTTTCCTATCCGTAAATGGACATCAAATTCGAAAGAAGTTTTGAAGGACATCCCAAAGGCTCACTTATTGTGCGAAGATTTCCTGGAAATCGAAGACGCAAGCACGGCGAAAACTTTAGGCATTCGCTGGCAGGCCACCACAGATGAGTTCTTCTTCACTCCAGCTCCGATGCTTTCAAAAGAGAGTTTCACTAAGCGGGAAGTCCTTTCTCAAACAGCAAAACTGTTTGATCCCGCGGGGTGGCTTGCACCTTTCATTATTTGGGCGAAAATCTTTATTCAAGAGATCTGGCTCCAAAATCTCGGTTGGGATGAGCCGTTGCCTACTGATCTTCTTCGCATATGGCACGATTTTCTCCTAACGTATCCTGATGTCAGCAGAATTCGAATTCCAAGAAGGATCACCTTTCGTATCCAATCAGCACTTGAGTTCCATGGGTTTTGCGACGCATCGCAGGGCCTACGGCGCTGCCTTGTACGCTCGTGTCGAAAACCATAATGGCGTGTCCACGTTCCTTGTCACTGCCAAAACTAGAGTGGCTCCAGTCAAAACCATCTCCGTTCCACGATTAGAGCTGTGTGGAGCAGTCTTGTTGTCAGAATTGGCGTCAGCACTTCTTCCACAATTACCTGCCAATAAGTATGATACATACTATAGGACAGACTCAACTATTGTGCTGGCATGGTTGAGCAAACCTCTTTGTAACTGGACCACGTTTGTGGCAAACAGAGTGGCAAAAATCACACAATCAGTTGACATCAAAAAATGGTCTCATGTGTGCTCCGAGCAAAATCCAGCCGACTTGGCAAGTAGAGGCGTCTCACCCAACGAGCTGGTCAACAGCGCCCTGTGGTGGAATGGCCCCGAGTGGCTGTCTCAGCCCAGAGATCAGTGGACAACTCCAGTCGAGATCGCTCATGATACCACGGTCGAACAACGTGCGATCAAATGCAACATGACACAGAAGCCTTGAGATTTCGATTTCCTTGATCCTTTTCGAGTTTCCATAGAGAGCTCCGAGTCTTGGCTTACATCCTTAGGTTCACTCAGCGCTGCAGGGGGAAAGCGCTTTCCTTTACGAGTGAGCTTAGCAGTAAGGAATTGTTCGACTCCCAAGAGAGGCTGATAATCCTCACGCAGCAATCAGGTTACTCCCAAGAGCACTGCTGTCTTCTCCAAAAGAAGCAGATACCAAGGTCAAGCAGCATTTGCAACCTGAATCCGTATCTCGACCAAAAGGGAATCATGAGAGCATGTGGAGGACTAGGTCATTCTGATGCTTTAACATACGACGAGCGCCATCCGATTCTCCTCCCATAAAGTTCGATTTGCGCGCCTTCTGGTGAAATCTACTCACCGTATATCACTTCACGGCGGGAACCAATTAACGATGCGCCTCATCCGGTCCAAATACTGGATTCCAAAGCTCAAGAATCTAATCAAATCCGTGATTAGCTCCTGCAAGGTTTGTGTGATTCACCGTAAGAAACTCCAAACGCAACTTATGGGAGACCTACCCGTTGATAGAGCCACTTTCTCCAGGCCATTCACTCACACGGGTGTGGATTTCGCGGGCCCCTGTGAAATAAAGAATTATACAGGCAGAACCTGCTTAATTACTAAGGGGTATGTGTGCGTTTTTGTATGTTTCAGTACAAAAGCGATTCATCTTGAAGCTACCAGTGATTTAACGTCCGATAAGTTCCTTGCAACCTTATCGAGATTTGCAGCCCGACGCGGTTGTCCCCGTCACGTTTATTCCGATAATGGAAAAACCTTCGTGGGAGCCTCAAAGATACTGTTACGAGAATTTGTAGAAGTCTCCAAAGCCGCCATCCTGGCGAAATACAGTCAATCCGGCCTATCCTGGCACTTCAATCCTCCAAGTGCACCGCACATGGGGGGCTCTGGGGAGCAGGGGTTAAAAGCTTCAAGGCCCTGTTCTTCAAATCCACGTCGGCCACAAAATATACGTTTGAAGAACTTTCAACGCTCCTATGCAAGGTCGAAGCGTGTCTTAATTCCAGGTCCATCTCACCCATGTCAGAGGATCCTAGCGATCTCCTAGCGCTTACCCCTGGTCATTTCCTCACGGAGGGCCCTTTTCCTTCCATATCCGAGCCAGAAATACATGAGACGGCTTCGTCTATTATTAACAGATGGCAACGTTTGAAGGCTTAAAACCAGCAATTTTGCAAGCGCTGGAAAGAAGAGTACTTAAAGGAGCTCCACAAGCGCAACAAATGGCAGTCCCCAACCCGGGATCTTCAAATTGACGATATGGTTATCGTAAAAGAAGATAACCTCCCAGCCAAAAAGTGGCGTCTAGTTCGTGTCAAGGCCACCTATCCTGGCTCGGACAATAAGGTTAGGGTGGTGGACGTTCTCACCAGCCAAGGAGTTCTAAAGCGACCCGCCGCTAAATTACTCCTACTTCCTATGGACACTTTCGTTCCTAGTTTCTCACGATTTTCCGCGTACTGCTAATATTTGCAATATCCATGGTGCAAACTTGAGTACATGTTTTCTTGTTTTGTTTTCGTTACACAGAATAGCACCAAGGAAGGCACAAGCGCTGGAATCCCGTCGGGTACGCGGAGTACACTCACATCCTGCCGTGTCTGCAGTGGCATCCACCCACTGCGTAAATGCAAAAGTTTCTTGCGGCTGCCGGGCGACAAGCGTCTGCGGGCGGTTCTAATAAACAAGTATTGCCCAAATTGCTCGGCCCACCAGCACTCGGGAGACGCAGGCCGCAGCAAGGACAAGTGCCGCAAGTGCAAAGCGGACCACCACACGCTGCTCCACTTCTCAGAGTCACCCCGAAAGGCAGCGTCCACTTCCGGCACCCCATCAGCAACCCAGCGTCGCGTGGAACGATCCAGGAAGCGATCCGCATCACCAGCGGAGAGTCCCCAGCCGGCGATGTCAACGTCGTTGATGTCGCTACTTGAATTCAAGCGGATTACGCTTCTGCCGACTGTCTCCCTTTTTCTCAACAATAGGAAAACCTCATTTAAGCTGGCTGCGCTCGTGGACCCGTGCAGTCCAATAAGCCGCATCAGCGCTTCTTTGGCAAAGGGCTTCGGCCTATCCGTCACCAGCGTTGGTGCGGATGAGGCCTGCATGGTGTTCCTCCACGACCGAGCGGCTACATTCATGAGGGAGGCAGTTTTAAAGGTGGAGGAGGGCGTCCAGACGATGACGCTAGCTAAACCGATCCCGGAGAGCGTCCAGGCACATTTCGCCAACATTGTGCCATCGGACAACACTTGGTTTCGTCCAAAGCGTGTGTCCCTGGTGCTAGGAGCTGATTTGTATCAGGAACTCTTGGTGCCAGGGTTTTTTCCCGGCCAGAATGGCCTTCCGGTGGCACAAAACACCATATTTGGTTGGATGCTCTCGGTGTCGTGTCCAGCGTAATCCCGTCCTAACTCCCAGCATAATTTCCGATCCCCCCTTCCCTCCTACTCTTGCAATCCTTGCAAAAGGGGGAGTATGTTTATGCCAAACAGCGGAAAATGCGCCAACCGCGCAGCACTGCTGCCGTCGCTAGAAACTCGCCACAAGCCGAGCCTTCTAGCCGGCGGCAGCCTTTAACAGAGGCTTCAGCTACTGGAAGCTGAGGCGGTAGTAGACAGTTCTAATTTACAAGTGTCAAATAGAGGTCACGCGTAGAAAAGTTCAAAGTCAATAAATTCCGATTTAATTATAACCTCAAAGTGTTTTATTCTAAGCCGACGATTAACCATACCCAGAAGTTACAAATCTTTCGTGCGAAGCCCCCCTTCATGTTCACGCGTAGACCGCGAGTGCAGTTTTATCTTTGGAAAGTTCCACCCCTCCACATTTTCAACTTGAGTTAATTTTAATTCATAAAAAATTAAAAATAGATTTAACTTCATTCAATTGTAATTCATAAAACATAGGAATGTTAATATTTTTCAAATCAATTATTTTCTGCTGCTGCTCATAGCGCTGGTGCCAGATCTACGCCTTGATGCTGCTGCTTTTTTACCGATTGCTTCAGCTGTGCAAGTTCGTTCTTAAGATTGGCCAACTAGAAAAAAAAAAAAAAAAAAAAAATAGAAAGTTAGCAACGATTTTAATTTTCGAGCACAAGGAGTGCCACCTAGTTGCATAAATGCACATTTGTACATATGTTACTTTGGCTGAAAAGTCAAAAGGTACAAAATGCTATTTACATAGTAAATATGTGATAAATGGCTAATGACTGTCAAAGTAATGACATGTATGCATCGTTATAGGTAATATTAAGTAATTTTAAATGATAAAAGTCAATATTTAGTAAATTTAATTTAAGTATGGCAGCTCTTGTTTGCAATGGCAGGTATAGCGATGTACACTTGCCAGAAAAAGTACGCGTACAGGCTCAATGCAATTTTTGAACTGTAAAAAAACATGACATGTCATTATGATATTGTTCAAGTGATATATTTTACTAAAAAACACATTAGTTACAAACAAAACGTGGAATTGGTTGTTTTTGTAATGGGCCATGTTTATTATACCCTTAACCCATTAAATGGGTAAATAAGGGTATAATGGTTTTGTGCAAAAGTATGTAACAGGCAGAAGGAAGCATCTCCGACCCCATAAAGTATATATATTCTTGATCAGCATCAACAGCCGAGACGATATAGCCATGTCCGTCTGTCCGTCCGTCTGTCCGTCTGTCTGTCTGTATGAACGAGTGGATCTCAGAGACTACAAGAGCTAGAGACTTCAGATTTTGTATTTAAGTTCTCCTATACCATAAGCAGAACAAGCTTGCTTCAAATTATCGATAACTATTCTGGTTTCCGATATACACATGGAATCGATAACAATAAAATATCGAATTTGGAAAATCTAAAAATGAGGGTTGAAGTAATGGGTAATAATAGAACTTTTCTGAAAATTTCGTACAAATCGGTTAAGAAACACCGGAGATATCGAATTTAATCGATTGAAGTTAAGTCAGTATACCAAAGTCTTACATAAAATTTATTGAAACTGGGTTCATGGTATCTTCTAGTCGGGCTCTCCCGACTAGAGCCTTCTTACTTGTTTTTTATTGTTTTATGAGTAAACATCTATAGGCTCGGGGGGTAAAAATCTTGTAACTAATACCCTGATTCCATTAAGCTGCATCTTTCATTAACAGCGAGTGGAAGATGTAGGTGATTCCACTATATATCCAATTGCATAGTTGCTTCTTGATATAACATGGTCTGTTAAAAGACAGCTGACTGCTGCATGTGTATTATACGTTTATATTAATTGGAAGCAAATATGAGCTCGAACACAAATAAAATTAGTGAAGCCAAAAAAGTAAAATTATTGCTTTAATTTGTGCGCAAAATGCAAACATGGTTTAACGAATATCCCAGTTTGTTTCGGCATGCACTTGATGACAAGCTGTTTTACTCATATCTGCACTGTTTAAAATAAGTATCGACTATAAATTTCATACTATCGACTATGTTAAAGTTCTGTTCAGTGCTCTGCAATGTTAACTTCTAACATTCCCAGTGTCGGTTTCGAACCAACTGGGAATGCGGCCAACCAACGGGGAAAATTTGAATAGGATTCCCATTGTACATATATAATGTACAAATGGCAGTCGGCCGACAGTCTGTGTAGGGGGACTAAGTAGGGGTGGTGAACCATGCTCCGTGATCGACCAGTCGATCGCGGAGTGTGGTGCCCCGCTTCTACTCCGTAACTGCCAGACTGCCGGTAGTGCAACTTATACCTCCTCGTGGTGGCTGCTGGTAACAGGGTCCTGTGTAGGTCATGTCTCTGGCAGGATACCTGGCTAAATTAAGTTGGGCGAAAGAGAGTAAACTCTTTTTAATAAAATCCCCAATCTAATGGTGGAACAGCATATGCCAGGAGATGCGTGGCTAGGGGGGTGCCTAGTTGCTAGTATGCGGACTTGGGGTATGGTGGCGCGGCCTCATTTTAATCTGCCACACTACGGTACGGCACGGCGTAGTGTTTACCGGTTGCCATCTTACTCGTGGGATCAAAATGAACGATTTACAAAACAAAAAAACCGATGTTGAAGAGGAGAGTGGCCCCCAGGGACACAAAACAGAGGTGGCAACACCTCAAAACGAGCAACACCAACGCGGTAGTGCCTCAGTGGTGGACCTGACACCACAAGGCACAAGCACACCAACCACCGACAGTGTTGTAGGCCCTACACTGCCTAAACTGAGCGGCGCTGGCAAGAAGCGACTGGCTTTCTTTCTGCGGCAGGGGCTTAGCAAAGAAGAGGCTTACTCCAGAGCTAGGACCCCAATGGAGAAGAAAGGGGAAACAGCATGCCCAAAACGCCAGCGGTCCACAAACCACAGCTCAGAGGTAGTCGCCACTAAGAAGATGAGGGATGACATGCCCTCCACCTCTAAGGCTGCAGGCAAGGGTAATGAAAGGCAGCCCTCTGCCTCACATCACCCAGCCAAGGCACAGGTGCATAAGGAGCGTGGCTCTATTCCGGTTAGGGGGACAACAGGTACCCAGGCCGACAAGAAACAGCAAAATGCTAAAATAAATGAGGCTGGTATAGGAGTGAAGTTGGCGGTATTAGCAAGGGACTACCCAACAACGGCCCTAACGACCGCGCAAATGGACTCCATATCAGCCGCTATTGAAGACAAAGTGCTGGAGCTGATGGATGGGCAGATACAACCGGCCTTCCTTGGCTCTACCTACAAAGCTGGGTATCTAGCACTTCACTGCAAGGACTGCGTTACAGCGGAGTGGGTGAAGGCGACGGTGGTCAAAATGACGCCGTGGGACGGCGCCACACTCTGGTCGACAGAGGAATCAAAGATTCCTCACCCCAGAATTGTGGTCGGCTACTTCCCCAAGTCTGCAGCCATGGAGACAGGCAAGGTCCTCAACTTTTTACAGGCACAAAACAAAGGCCTAAACACCTCGGCCTGGAGGGCCCTAAAGAGAGTGGAAAAGGGCTCAAACGCCATGCTTGTGCTAGCCGTTGACCAAAAGTCGGCAGCCACAATTGAGGTAACGAAGGGAAGGATGAACTTCCGCCTTGGCCAAGTTACTCTCAGAATAAAAAGTGATGATACTACAGAGGATGAGCTCATCAAACAAGTCAGCGTTATGGAGATTGAAGAGAGTAGTTTAAGCTCTCCAAATGTCTCCGGTGCTGATCCGCCGCCAAAATAAGATGTTTGCAGGCAAACCTTCACCACGCTAAGGCGGCGACGGCTGAAATCAGCAGTAGGTTTGCTAGCAACACCAAGGACATCGGGCTTCTACAGGAGCCCTGGTTCTTCAAAGGTCGCATTAGAGGCCTAAATACCAAAAACACACAGGTAATATATGATAGGAAAGCGGCCAAACCTAGGGCAGCAATTATCATTAACACTGACATAAGATTTCTGCCTCTCACAGAATTCATAGACACCGACACAGTGGCCATACTACTGGAACTGGAAATCGAAGGGGTAAGAAAGAGGCTGTTCTGGCCTCGGCTTACTTCCCTGGTGACTCCGAAGCTGTTCCAACGGATACTATCAGATCTTTAGTGGAGTACTGCAGAACACACCGGAAAGACCTGATAGTTGGATGCGATGCAAATGCTCACCACCTAGCATGGGGAAGCACAGACACGAACAACAGAGGTGAGTCTCTCTTAAACTATCTTATATCAACTAACTTATCAGTAGCAAATAGGGGGAATGAACCAACTTTTGTTAATTCTATAAGGAAGGTACAAATGTAATACAAAAAGATGAGGCATCTTCGAGTTCCAATAACATACTTGCATCTTGCTGTAGTGGAATCGGGGTATAATGCATACATAAAATCTTACGATGATTGCTTAAGTCATATACTACGTTTATGCTTGCTGTTTCATGATTTTTTAAAATCACGCTTTTTAAAATACGCCTGTTTATGCTATTTTATAAAAATCATGATTTTTCTGAAGGGTGGAGCCACCTATGCAGCTTCATATGAAAAAGGTGGCAGCACATCAGCACAAACAGCTGATAAACCGAAAGCCAAAACGTTAAACGAATTAAATTTTCAAAATGTTAAATGAAAATGCAAATTTTTTTTTTATATTAAATCATAGTAAAAATACGTGTGTAGAAAAAAATCACGATTTTGTGTTTTTGCTAGTATTTTTTTAAAAAAGCATGATCTGAATTCATGCTTTTTTGCAAGCATAAACGTAGTAATAGTACGACCATATCGGTGTATTTGTCATTGTATTAGTGCTAGTGTTGTAAGCTTGCATACAATCTGGCTATATTTATGTATATTATCGATGGTATAATTTATGTAAATACGTTGTTCTCGATATAAGATCAGCTTACATTGCGTTGAGGTTAACTCTAAGAATTAAAGAATCTTCGCTGTAAGTTAGTTTTGCGTGCGTTTGGTCGCAGCATATAATGAGAAGCAATCTGCAATGCAAAGTATTTGCATTAATTATACTATCGATGTATTGATACATAATATATATGAATGTTACCAGATCATATGCAAGCTTACAACACTAATAGAATGACATTGACAAGCACACCAATTTGATATTACACAAAACAAACAAAATATAAAAATAATAAAAACAACAATGTATATTTTACAATGGCGGCTAGATCAAAAAATTAACAGAATATAAAATGCAAATGAAACTATCACAACAGCAGCAGCAGAAAGGAATACAAGAACAACATAAAATATTACAAGAAAGAAGAGCCAGGAACGCTGCATATCAGCGGGCCTATAAAGGCAGAAATTGACAAAATTTAAACAACGCAACTATAAAAAAAGTGGAAACGTCGCAGTCGGACGCAACCGACTGCGGTATACTTGTTAGCAGTATTAAAACCGGTAAAAAAAGGCCTGATTTCAGAGGGGTACGGGCCAGAATGGGTCGGTCTGGCATCCAAATTTTTTATGAAGATCTTTGTGGCGGTATGGGTGGGTGTGGCATCAAAATTTTTGATGCAGATCTTTGTGGAATAACAATTGCAATCTTCATACCAAATTTTGTGACTCTAGCTCAAAGTTTGTGAAAGGTGTGGGAAAGAGGGCTGGGGGTGATATGGTTGGGCGTGGTATCCAATTTTTGCTGCTGATCCTGTGGGATGTCAATTGCTATCTTCAAACCTAATTTGGTGACTCTAGCTCAAAGTTTGTGAAAGGTGTGGGAAAGCGGGCTGGGGGTGACATGTTTGGGCGTGGCTTCCAATTTTTGCTGCTGATACCTTTTTGCTTCTTCATACCTAATTTGGTGACTCTAGCTCGAAGTTTGTAATAGGTGGTAGAGGAGGGGCTAGGCTGAAGGGGTGGGCGCGGCATTAAAATTTTTTGTGCAGATCTATGTGGGATGTCAATTACTATCTTCATACTCAATTTGGTGTTTCTAGCACAAAGTTTGTAATAGATAAGGGAAAGGGCGGCGGAATGGGTGGTCGTGGCTCAAAAACTTTGATGCAGATTTTTGGCTATTTTCCTACCAAGTTTGGTGGCTCTAGATTCACAACTTTGGAAGATACACGCATTCCCGTTTATGACGAAGCGTTGTGGCGGTTGTGAGCGGCTAGGGCAGAGTTGGTGGGCGTGGCATCCAAACTTTTGATGCAGTTTTTGGGGGGTCGTCATCACTTATCTTGGCACCAAATTTGGTGGCTATAGCTCAAAAACTGTGGGAGATGGGAGATAGGTGATGATGACCCCCAAAGAACTGCATCAAAGTTTTGTATGCCACGCCGACCCGAACCGCCCCCAGCCCCCTTCCACACCTCTTACAAACTTTGAGCTAGAGTCACCAAATTTGGTATGAAGATAGCAATTTTAATTCCACAAAGAACTAAATCAAAAATTTGGATGTCACGCCCATCCATGTCAGCCCCCTTTCCCCCACCTTTTACAAACTTTGAGCCAGAGTCACCAAACTTGGTATGAGGATAACAATTGACATACCATAAAGATCTGCACCAAAATTTTGGTTGCAACGTCCACCCATACCCACCAAATGTTCATTTAAATTGAGTTTAGTGGGTGAGGTGGCGAGTTAAAATGTTTTTTTTTTTTTGCAATATAGAGCAACCAAACTCTTATATTGTGGCCATAATGGCCTGAGACTTTGTAAGGTAGTTATATTTGCCGAGGTACAGATGCCTGTCTGTGCAAGGCCCACGTCACAATAAAATTTATATTAAGCTAGCGACGATTCGTGAAATGGAGGTAGGGGTGGTGAAGTCGCCAGAGAAACGTATGCGCGATCGGGGCACCTGGGTGATCAGGGTGTAACAAGGCAGCCCACTGCACAAAACCGCCACTAATAACCCAGGGTAAATTTTCGGCGAAAACATGAAATTCGTGAGCCGGCGAGAGAACTGCATAGCCCCGTTTCGTGTTATTTCTGTATGTGTGCGTCTGTGTATACACGCGAGAGCAACTTAAACTACCAAAGCAAGAAAATACGATGGGGAAAGGGAGGGACTTCAACTTAAAATTTTTTTTTTTTTTATTCTCTAACGTTTCACTGTTCTTTTCCTTCACATATCTATACTTACAATTATAATTTTCTTTATGTTGTCTTCAAACTTCACAACTTTTCTTCTATTGTCTATTGTCAATGTACCTCTTTTCTTTTCAAATTAAATGTAATTTCTGGGTTGAGCGTCGCGTTGGTACATTATTTTTTTTCAATTCTAAAACTATCTTCACGTCTTTACACAGTGAAACATACAACACACATACAACACATATCATTCGCTTTGCATCGCAACGGACGTGTTTTTTTTTATGCGCTTCGCTTTTTTACTATTGTGCGTTTTATTTCTGCTATTAATTTCGCGTCTTTGTGTAAACTAATAGTTTTGTGACTTTGTGTTTTGCCGGTTTGCCTAAACCCAAAGTGGACACGCTTCGCTCCCAGTGCATTAAACCGTTTCTTGATCGTTTACTCTAACGCGCTCTTTTGTGTTGGTGTTGGTCGCGGTCAAACTCTTCTCCGTTGCTTGTTGCTTTCGGTGGTCGCGCTCGCGCCGTTTTTGTTTGTGAAGCTGTGAAGTAAGTTTTGTTTGTAGCTTTACTATTTGCACTTTAGGGTGGACCTGTATTTTAATCATAACAATTTTCTGCAGCGATATTGTTTTTTTATTTTTTATTTGTACTTTTCTTCCCTTTCAATAAATTAAATAAAAATGTCTGTCTCCTGCTATGCGAATTGTCAAGTCCGCGCAAACTCAAAAATGGGTTTTGTCTGCTGCTGGATGTGCACAAATGTTGCTCATGAGCAATGTGCCGGCATTACTGGCCGTGTCTCAGACCTGATGAAGGATACTAATTTAGAGTGGCCGTGTTGGTCATGTTTGGAGAAAAAAAAAGACATTGTAAGCTTTATAAATACTCAACTTGGCTTAGAGGGCATTTTCTGCCAGTTGAATAAACTGTGTGAAAAGTTCTCATCGGTTCATAGAAATCTTAACGAGAAAAATCTCGTAATGGATTCTCCAAAGCGTAAAAAGGCCAACGTTGGGCAGTTATCGGGCTCTGCGATGTCGGAAAATACTCCAAACGCTCCGATACCGCAGGGTAAAGTAAATAAAGTAAGTAAAAATCTTCATGTCCCTCCAACTAAAATTATCGAGAACTTAGATGATATACCAATAACTCCCATGGATATTGTGTTATCTGATCCCGATCCTTCGGTTTCTTTGGTGGTTAGTAGTGTTTATGTTAATCAACAAAAAAACTCTATCAAACTTAAAGAGCCAAATATTCAGTTATCCGAGACTGAGTCTTCCAAACCAGCCTCAGTGGAGGATATAATTAAAAAATTTGTTGCTGTTCCACCTTAAAAAACAAATATTTGTTTCAAGGCTTCCCCCTGATTTAACATCAGATGATGTCAAGGTCTTTATCAAGGCCAAATCGAATGCCAATTTCACGGTGGAGAAATTCAAATTTGCTTATGATCGGAACATTTCGTCTTTTAAAATCAGTGTTCCGAATCAAGATTTTTGCACTATATGCTGCAAAGAATTTTGGGCCAGAACACATAATTGTGAGAGCGTATACTGCAAGGAAAAAAAATCGGCCCCCGATTGTATCTACCCTTCCGGTGGTTGGTTCTAAGGTAACTCTCCCAATAACTGATAGTTCAAAAAACTAACATCCTCCTTCTTACTTGGCTATCAGAATGTAAGAGGTCTTTGTAGTAAACTCTCTAGCTTATACCTTAATAGTCTTTCTTTCCCTTTCCATGTCATTGCCTTTACTGAAACGTGGTTAAGGCAAGACATTCTCAATTCCGAAATTCTATGTAGTACGTATTCTATTTACAGAAAGGACCGTACTCTTCGGCGTGGTGGTGGAGTGCTTATTGCTGTGAATGTAGACTTTCCTTCTGAAACAGTCGTATTAGATAGTTCTTTTGATATAGAGTTTATTGCTGTAAAGCTAAACATTTGCGGTTTTAACATTTTTATCACTTGTTCGTATATACCTCCTTCTTCTGATCTCTCTATCTATGAGACACATCTATCTGCTTTTCATTCTGTCTCTGCCTTGCTTTCTGATCGTGATTTTCTTGTAGTTCTTGGTGATTTCAACATTGCTGAAGCTACTTGGATTTCTTGTCCTGACTCTGGTGCCCTGACTCCCACGGCCCCGAATGAATTTTTAATCGACCTACTTGGGATGTCATTGAGTCAAATTAATGCTATCCCAAATTCTCGAAATAAAATGCTTGATCTGATTTTTGTTTTGGATTCATCATCTTCATCCATTTCCCGTTCCCAGCCTATATCTTATCCCGAAGACTTATACCATCCTACGTTGGAGCTGTTGATTAATTTACCTTCCCGAACGCGTTGCAATTTCAGGATGCCTTTGAGTCGAGTTCGTCATTTTCGGAAAACTGATTTTGAGGGACTCGCTCTGCTTTTATCCCAAACTGACTGGTCTCCCCTCTACGAGTCTGACGACTTGGACGTGGCAATCAGTATTTTTCTTAATACCTTATATTCTTTTTTTGATTTATGTGTCCCGGTTGGTAAGCTTAACAGGTGTAACAAACCTGTGTGGTTTACCCGAGAGTTGAAAATTCTCAAAAATCGAAAATCTAAACTCTACAAGAGATTTAGAAAAAACGGCTCATCGGTAACCTATTCTGCATACTTGATTGCTCGTGCCAGTTTTGATATCTTAAATAAGAATTACCTGACTCGGTGTAGATTACAGTTTCAGCAGGATCCAAAGCGATTTTTTGATTTTGTTAATGCGAAGCGTAGGTCATCGACACTCCCAACGGAAGTATTCTTTGAGGAAACGAAGGCCAATTCTGATCAGGAGATTGCAAATATATTTGCCCAATTTTTTCAAACGACTTATAGCTCATGTCAATCTCAAGTCGGTTTGCCTTACCCTTATCGGGTTAATTGCTCGAATCGCATCTTTGGACTGAAAATCACTGAAAACTCACTTTTAAATAATCTTCATGTTTTGAAACCTATATTTTCCCCAGGACCTGACGGAGTGCCAAGCTGTGTGCTTAGACACTGCGCTCATGGTCTTTTAAAGCCGTTGCTTAAAGTGTTTAACTTGTCCCTGGAGTTAGGCTCCTTTCCAAAAATTTGGAAAGAGTCATTTATTATTCCTCTCCATAAAAAAGGAAACAAATCTAATGTTCAAAATTATAGGGGTATTTCCAAGTTGTCTGCTATTCCTAAGATTTTTGAAAAATTAATAACCTCCCATCTTCAACACCTTTGTAAATCTATTATTTCACCGTGCCAGCACGGATTTATGAAACAAAGATCTACTACCACTAACTTGTTAGAATTTACTTCGTTTGTTTTCAGGACAAATTGCAGACTGATGTTATTTATACTGATTTTAGTAAGGCTTTTGACTCTGTAGATCATCATCTCCTAATACATAAACTAGAACTCTTGGGCTTTTCAAATATTCTAGTTCTTTGGATTAAAGACTACCGAACTCTTAGAACTCAGAGGGCTTTATTCAAAGGGTCCGTTTCCAAGACGGTTCAGGTCACTTCAGGCGTTCCTCAGGGAAGTCATCTTGGTCCTTTATTATTTATTTTGTTTATAAACGATCTTCCATCGGTTATAAAGTTCTCTCGGGTTTTGATGTACGCTGGTGATGTAAAATTATGCACGTCAGCTGCAACTCCCCTTGCTGCTCAACAGATTCAAAGAGACTTAGACAACTTTCAAATGTGGTGTAAAGTAAATTTTTTAAATCTTAATTACAGTAAATGTAAAGTAATGTCATTTTTTTTATATGTTTGCCCTTTTTTAATATATATTTTCTTGACAACAAACCACTAGATAGAATTGAATGGGTTGACGATTTGGGCATCCTTATGGACCCAAAGCTTAAGTTTGACAAGCATATTTCTTCAATTTCCAATCGAGCATCTGGTGTCTTGGGGTTCATTAAGCGCTGGTCGAAGGAGTTCAACGATCCCTACTTAACAAAAACTCTGTATACTTCTCTTGTACGACCGATTCTGGAATATGGATCTTGTATATGGTTTCCCAAATACGAAATTCATCAGAATAAAATAGAATCGGTACAAAAACAATTTATGCTCTTCGCACTTAGAGGTCTTAACTGGGACACTAACAATAATTTGCCGTCTTATCGTAGTAGACTTTTACTAATAGATCTTCCTTCTCTGAGTGATCGTAGAATAATGCTTTCATTTTCCTTTTTTCACAAATTAATTAATGGTGAAATTGATTCTTCTGAATTAATTAACCAAATTAACTTTGCTGTTCCTATTAGAAATACTAGAAATTTTGTACCTATAGCTCTTCAAACTTGTAATTCTAATTATGCTCTTCATAATCCTTTTCGTATTCTGTGTTCTATTTATAACGATCTTTCCCACTTAATACACAGTGCCACTCCTACTTGCTCTTTTAAAAAGTTAGTTTTGTGTCATTTGTCTACATGTTCGCGATCATCGTAACCGCACGATAAGCGGAGCACCCCTCGGTCGGATGGGCGGGAGGTGGGTCGCTTTGTGCGTGGGTCCGCGCGTTAACAAGCCGGTGCTTGGTATCGTTGGGCCACTTGACTGTACTGTTCGTTAGTACATCTACGTCCAATAAGATAATAAGATATTAACTTCCCGATCGCTACCCCCTTACTTGGTAGCTTCATTGCGCCTTTTCTACTGTTCTCTTTATGTTAATCTTAAGCCTTAGTGTTATAGTATGTAATCTAGTGGTGTAATCTAAACTAAATAAATGCCGATTAATGTTAACTTTGAATATAAGTACCGATATTAATTAAATCAAATGTAAGTTCAGTTTCTAGTAATGTAGTAATGTCTAATAATGCGTTATGTTAATTAATACATATAAATTCACAATCATATTATACTAAATAAGGTAGAGGCCTGAAGAGGGCCTACTTCAACGCCCCCACCCCCCCCCCCCCCTTCCCCTTCTCCATGACAGTGACCCTGGCGTCGCGGTTTAGGGTCACGCCATACCGCATTTTCCCCGTTGCTACCGTGAAACTGTCTTGACGTCCGCGTCTCCCTCTCCGAGGCAGTAGCTCCTTTACTTTGGTTACTGCCTTCTGCGTCAGGATGGTCCTGTCGGGGATGCATGTCCACGTGTCTGGAAATTTTGCGCCCACCCAAAAATATCGTGCCTGCTTGATCCAGGGGTTTTTGATTTGGTTGGGGACCCGCTCCGCGTCGTTGTCCCAGCCGAGGACCTCGTCGACGGGCTTATCCTGGCCTTTTCCTCAGACGCTGTCTCCTTCTGCCTTTGTCTCTGGAAGTTCTCTCTCTTTATCCGCTTCTACTTTATTCGTATTTCCGGGCGAGGTGGTCTCGTCCACCTTTGGTACCGTTACCCTGGTCCGCGGCGCTCTAACGTTTATCCATGATTCGTATGATGTTCTCTTCATCCTTCGAGTCTACTTCTGTCTGTATGTGTTTGTACTTTGTGATTCGTGTCCTGGGCCCCTCGGGACTCTGCTTACTCTCTTGCACATCCACAAGGGTTTCTTCGGCGTACCCATGGATGTAGTCCTCGTCGTCGCCGAACATCACTTCTATGCTCATCTTTTGATAAACATTTGATATGTTTTATAATAAAGCTTTTGTGGGGTATGTTACCAATGTTTAGTACAAAGGGAATTTTGATAGTTTCTAAGGGAAGAGAAAAAACCCGAAGAGAATTCGTTTGCTGGCTCAATATGAGCTTTTTATGCCGGACGACGGCTTTCGTTTAGCTCTGTTTCTTGTTGTTGGTTTATTTCCGAATCCTCCTCTCCTCGTTGGAAGGGATTTAGCTGTACTATGCTAGCTTTGAGTCTTACGCTCTCCTTCCTTTGCCAGACGCACCACATTTGGAGAAACGAACTTCTTAACGCTCTATGGCCCCTCGTATTTTGGGGCTAGCTTTGCTGCGAATCCGTCGCTAGCTTTGGACAACTGGTGTGTATTTAGCAAGACCAGCTCGTTGATCGTAGGGTGCCATCCCATCCGTCTCAGATTATAGCTTCGCCCTTGGTCCTTCGAGGCTCGTTGCTGTTTGCTGAACATTTCTCTCAAACGATCCGCCTTCCCTTCTGGCGTCTACGATGCGCTTCCTGTACCCGGCGTTTTCTCGCCTTATAGCGTTGCTGGCAGACGCGGTTACCTTCCCTGCATCAGGAATGCTGGGGAAAATTCTGTTGAGCCTGCGATGCTCGAGTTGACGGCCAACGAGATTTCGAGTATTGGTTCGTTCCACGAACTTTGATTCCCAGAGATAAACTGCACTGTCATCGTCTTCACCGTTCGGTTGGTCCTCTCGGTTGGGTTTTTCTGGGGGCAAAATGGGGCTGAGTGTTCTATTTCCACTTCTGGATGGAATCCCATTGTCGCATACGAATTTCTTTGGTACCCCGAAGCAGCACAAGATTCCTTTGCGAAAAGCCTTTTGGATCGTGGCTGCCATCGCTCGTCTCAGGGGAACCAGTTCCACCCATTTATTGAACGCGTCGTAGAACACCAAAAACATTTTATTAGCCTGCTTTGAGCGTGGCAGGGGGCTCCGCTTGGATGGCTTCCTTTGCTCCGTCTTGAATAATTGGTATTTTTCGCAACATTTGACATACCTCGCTTCCTTTGTTCTGCATCGACACAAAGTTTTCACGGGATATAGTCCTCGTCATCCGCGCGGTGGCCTAGGTTCCGGTATAGCTGCCAATTTTCTTCCACGAAGTCTGCATACTTCGTCGGATCTATAGCTATCTTAACTTTCATCGCTTGAACCCACTTTCTTGGGACTTGCTGAACCACAGAGCATCTGCCACCATGATGAGTTTGCCTATCTTGTACTTGACGTCGAATTGATACGGTTGGAGCTCCAACGCCCACCGGTGACTCTGCCTGTCGCGCTCTCTATGAAGTCTAACTATTTTAACGCCATATGATCCGTGATCACCTCAAATAGGTAGCCCTCCAGGTAACATTTTATACTGCGACTCGCTCTTGCTGGTCGATGTTTTGAGTCAGCACCGCTCCGAGGCCATAGTCGATCGCATCCGTCTGCAGTGTAAACTTTTCCCCGAAATCCGTACATGCCAAGACAGGATGTGGTTGACTCGAGGTACAGGGAACACGTCTGGGATGGATTGTGCGTTGAGCTACCTGTCAACACACATCCTCCATTCGTTCGTTTTTTTGTGGTCGAGTACGATAGGCGCACTGTGCGGGCTTCGCGATGGCTCTATAGCTCTTGCGTCTATCAACTTGTTCACCTTTTCGTCTATCACGCGCTGCATCGCAGGGTTCTTAGGATAATATCTCTTTTCAATAGGTTTATCATCCTTCATAGCTATCCGGTACTCGGTCACGTTAGAAACGCCCTAGAGTCCCTGGAAAAGTGCCAAATCCACCTTCAAAAATTCCTGTGTCGCCGACTCCAAGTCCGCGGGCCACTCCAATTTCTCCTCAGCGTCGCCTTCCGACCCCAACTCCAATTTTTCCCAACTCAACCAACGATGGCTCCTCGACGACTGGTAATGCGTCTCGGCCTGCCCCTCACCTGGTTAGCGTGGCGTCTGCCTTCCGGGGTGCCCCCAAGACATTCCTCTGCTTTGCGCAGCCTCACCTTTTTGAGCCACACCTTCGTCCGCAACAACGTGTCTGTGGCTACCATTGAGCCGTCAGCTCATCGTGTATTCACGGTCACGTCGTGTACTACCCCTTTCGTCTCAATCTCCCAAAAAAATCTCTCGCTCGCGAAGCTCCTAGTAGCCCCGGTGTCGACTTTCACCTTCGCCAGTTGGTACCCGACCTTCACAGTGGCGTCTATGCGACTCTTTTTGACCTTGATAGGGTAATCTAGCTCTGGGACTGACTCGTGCCGGCGCCCATGCGATCCCACTCCGGATGACGCAGCTGCCCGTTTCCCGCTCTTTTTATACAACATTCCCCGCTACTCACACCTTAAGTGCCACACTGCCTGGAGAAAAGCACTTCGAGGCTCGGACATTCTCTGGCGAAGTGCCCCACCTGCGAACAATTGTAACATGCGCGCGATCTACTTTGCTCGGGCGCTATCATGCCGTTCGAGATCACATCTCGCGCGCCAATTGGAAAACTGTTTGATTCGTTTCGTGCCATGGGGATTTGAGCTAGCGGTCTCTGGAAAGGATAAACCTGTCGCGCGTGCGATTTTACGTTTCCGAACTTGTTTGTGAGTTCGACCATTGTACCCTGACTGTACCCTGATTCCCACCGGCTCTGCCTTCGAATTCCGTGGCTATTTGAGTCAGTTGAGCTAATGTTAAAAAATCTTTCCTACGGATGTATAGCCTGTGCTCCGGCGCTAGATGCTCATAAATTCTTCTCAATTCCTGATCGGCACTATATCCGGCATGATGCATCAGTTTCTTTAAATCTATCAAATATTCCTTATACCCCTCGCCGACTCGTTGCCGTCGGGCCCTGATACTATCCTCCAATTTTTCAAAATATTGAGGAGGTGGAAAAATTCTAGAAACTCTTTCTTGAATATGCCTCATGTCAAGTCAATAAGCCCACTCGTTAAGAACCATCTCGCCGCCGTGTCTGTCAAGGCCTCGGTCATTGCCCTGGGCAATCGGTCTAGCTCTACTTCATATATCATCGCGCGTTCCTCAAGTGCCTCCAAAAACACAAGCAGGTCGGAGTAACCATCAAAACGGATACTCCACTTCCTAACTTGCTCAGGGACGAACATTTAAAGTTTGTTGTTTTCAACTCCCCAGTAACCGGCGGCCATATTTGGTCTGTGGCCCATTTGCCACGCCTGGGTATGATTCACAGGAGGAATTACAAACGGTATTAAGTAAATATCAGATCTGCTCCGTTACTGGCGAATGTTGCGCTTGCCCAAGTGGTGGAACACCCCTTACGATGACCCCGACAAAGTCAACAAGTCTGACTCGGACTTCTGCCGCTTTCGTAGACCTATATTAAGAGTGTTAGACGAGGTGTACGGTTTCGGAACTTTCGAGAATTGCAACTTCCATTCGGCCAATCGCTTCCAAGTTTCCGTGCAATGACCCTCTTCCTTCAAATCGTCTACCTCTCCTGTTTGATCCAGGCCCAGCTCGTGGGCGACGCGTTCCAGTTTCTCTTTCCGGCAATTATAGAAACATGAAATTTTTTATTTTATTTTTTTCTTTATTTGGTGGTAAACAGGGCTCAGGTTGCCTCTAATCCGTCATTGATTATTGAAAAGAGCCATGTCTGTATCGACTAAGGATACAGAAAAAAATAAATATTTATGAAGTTATGATAACAGGTTAGTGAATTGGCGTCTTTTCAGCCGCCTTATAGTAAATTCCTGTACTAGATTCCTGGCCAGTCTTTTTCTATGAGTTTCCAATCTTTCCCTGTATCTGCTGCTGAAAAAGTTAATTTGTTCATCAACTTCCACGAGAATTTTACTGACCATAAAAAAAAAAAAATTCACCCCCATACTCCGTATATATTTAATTATTCTGTGTGTTAATGTGGAAACATCTTTACGCGTGGTAAGGTAACTATTATAAGTCACACACTAACAAACTTTTCTGCCGGAACTCACGTGCATACTTCGCTGCCGTGGCTCGCTGCGGTAACTCACACTGATAGGCAGTTCAAAATTGAAATAGTATGTGGTTGTTGTACAACAATTGTGTCTGCCTGAAAACGACTATGATGGTATTGGTGTTGCGGCAGAAAAAAGTGGACGTAAAAGACGAAGTCTCACTAGTGAATTAACAAACGCTATGTCTGTTGCTTTACATTCGTTTTGTTTTGTTTTGTTTGTGCTTAGTTAAAAAGAAGCAGCTGACTGAGTCGGTCGAGTCACGCAGCTCTGCTGTTTGTGTTATTCCCACAAACAAACACGAGAGAAAATAATGTTACGTACAAGCTTATATAGGTGCAGGGTTTCTGGGTTGGCAATTATTAATATGCTAGCCGATCCGGCCACGCATTGCTGTGTGTTTTTTTTTTTAATTTTGTTTAATCTTATATAGAGCAAAAGTTGTCTGGCAATTGGATAAGGTTAGATTTTTATAGTGGCACTTTACTGATAAAACAATACAATTTCAAATCTCAACTGTTTTCTTAAAGAAGCACTTTCTCAGACACCACATATTTCGTTTTATTATCAGGCACGAGAACAAATAACGCAGATGGTCTTCCGACCTGTTAACATGCCATAAATAATTGTCCATGGGTAACACATGGATTTTCTAGATTCAGACCACAAAATTTTAAAGATTGGCTTTGTGATTTGTTGATGGTCACGGCGCATGCAAAACGGATCGGAAATTGAAGTCGTTTAAACTCAAACAACAAGTGAACTTCCCCTCCTTCGAATTTGCATTTGCGCATCGTCGCGTAAACCCCCTTGTTCATCAATTTCCTTACCACCAAACTTGTTCCGTTGCACAGTTTTTGTTGGTTTATGTTTTTTTTTTTTTTTTTTTGATTATTGGACGTAGATGTACTAACGAACAGTACAGTCAAGTGGCCCAACGATACCAAGCACCGGCTTGTTAACGCGCGGACCCACGCACAAAGCGACCCACCTCCCGCCCATCCGACCGAGGGGCGCTCCTCTTATCGTGCGGTTACGATGATCACGAACATGCAGACAAATGACAAAAAACTAACTTTTTAATAGAGCAAGTAGGAGTGGAACTGTGTATTAAGTGGGAAAAATCGTTATAAATAGAACACAGAATACGAAAAGGGTTATAAAGAGCATAATTAGAATTACAAGTTTGAAGAGATATTGGTACAAAATTTCTGGTACTTCTAATAGGAACAGCAAAGTTAATTTGGTTAATTAATTCAGAAGAATCTATTTCACCATTAATTAATTTGTGAAAAAAGGAAAATGCTAGCACTATTCTACGATCATTAAAAGAAGGAAGATATATTACTAAAAGTTTGTTTTTGTACCGATTCTATTTTATTCTGATGAATTTCGTATTTGGGAAACCATATACAAGATCCATATTCCAGAATCGGTCGTACAAGAGAAGTATACAGAGTTTTTGTTAAGTAGGGATCGTTGAACTCCTTCGACCAGCGCTTAATGAAGCCCAAGACACCAGATGCTCGATTAGAAATTGAAGAAATATGCTTGTCAAACTTAAGCTTTTGGTCCATGACGATGCCCAAATCGTCAACCCATTCAATTCTGTCTAGTGGTTTGTTGTCAAGAAAATATATATTAAAAAAGGGCAAACATATAAAAAAAATGACATTACTTTACATTTACTGCAATTAAGATTTAAAAAATTTACTTTACACCACATTTGAAAGTTGTCTAAGTCTCTTTGAATCTGTTGAGCAGCAAGGGGAGTTGCAGCTGACGTGCATAATTTTACGTCATCAGCGTACATCAAAACCCGAAAATACTTTATAGCCGATGGAAGATCGTTCATAAACAAAATAAATAATAAAGGACCAAGATGACTACCCTGTGGAATGCCTGAAGTGACCTGAACCATCTTGGAAACGGACCCTTTAAATAAAAACCTCTGAGCTCTAAGAGTTAGGTAGTCTTTAATCCAAATACTTAGAATATTTGAAAAGCCCAAAAGTTCTAGTTTATGTATTAGGAGATGATGATCTACAGAGTCAAAAGCCTTACTAAAATCAGTATAAATAACATCAGTCTACAGTTGTCCCTTGATAACAAACGAAGTAAATTCTAACAAGTTAGTGGTAGTAGATCTTTGTTTCATAAATCCGTGCTGGCACGGTGAAATAATAGATTTGCAAAGGTGTTGAAGATGGGAGGTTATAAATTTTTTAAAAATCTGAGGAATAGCAGACATCTTGGAGATACCCCTATAATTTTGAATATTAGATTTGTTTCCTTTCTTATGGAGAGAAATAATAAATGACTCTTTCCAAATTTTTGGAAAGGAGCCTAACTCCAGGGACAAGTTAAACATTTTAAGCAACGGCTTTAAAAGACCATGAGCGCAGTGTCTAAGCACACAGCTTGGCACTCCGTCAGGTCCTGGGGAAAATATAGGTTTCAAAACATGAAGATTATTTAAAAGTGAGTTTTCAGAGATTTTCAGTCGAAAGATGCGATTCGAGCCATTAACCTGATAAGGGTAAGGCAAACTGACTTGAGATTGAAAAGCACTATAAGTCGTTTGAAAAAATTGGGCAAATATATTTGCAATCTCCTGATCGGAATTGGCCTTCGTTTCCTCAAAGAATACTTCCGTTGGGAGTGTCGATGACCTACGCTTCGCATTAACAAAATCAAAAACCGCTTTGGATCCTGCTGAAACTGTAATCTACACCGAGTCAGGTAATTCTTATAACATTGGTTATATAAGATAGCAAAACTTGCACGAGCAATCAAGTACTCAGAATAGGCTACCGATAAGCCTTATTTTCTAAATCTCTTGAAGAGTTTAGGTTTTTGAGAATTTTCAACTCTCGGGTAAACCACACAGGTTTGTTACACCTGTTAAGCTTACCAACCGGGACACATAAATCAAAAAAAGAATATAAGGTATTAAGAAAAATACTGATTGCCACTTCCAAGTCGTCAGACTCGTAGAGGGGAGACCAGTTAGTTTGGGATAAAAACAGGGCGAGTCCCTCAAAATCAGTTTTCCGAAATTGACGAACTCGACTCAAAGGCATTCTGACATTGCAACGCGTTCGGGAAGGTAAATTAATCAACAGCTCCAGCGTAGGATGGTATAAGTCTTCGGGATAAGATATAGGCTGGGAACGGGAAACGGATGAAGATGATGAATCCAAAACAAAAATCAGATCAAGCATTTTATTTCGAGAATTTGGGATAGCATTAATTTGACTCAATGATATCCCAAGTAAGTCGACTAAAAATTTATTCGGGGCCGTGAAAGTCAGGGCACCAGAGTCAGGACAAGAAATCCAAGAAGATTCAGCAATGTTGAAATCACCACGAACTACAAGAAAATCGCAATCAGAAAGCAAGGCAGAGACAGAGTGAATAGCAGATAGATGTGTCTCATAGATATGTAGAGATGTTTCAAAGCATTATTACTACGGAGGCAACCTTTAATCTTAAATTGTGCGGTGGTAAGCCCGGAACTTCCAAGGAGTTTAAAAATTCTATTGAATAGGTGGTCATTTCATCTTTATTTGTTACACAGTCAATTAATTTGTAAGAATGCATTGTACCAATGATCTCATTCTGAATTATGAAGTTTAAGTCATTCACATCTTTATTCTTTTCCGCCAATGTTGCTTGCTCACTCAACCATTCATTATTTTTGTGGTTAGCAATTATGTTTTGGAATAATTTGTTGATGAGTTCGTCTTTTGATGAAATTCTGGGAATGAAATCAATACTCTCGATTCGTCGACAGGTCCTTGACCATTACCGATATTCAGTAATTGCTCAGAGAAATCTTGAGCAGATGTATTGTTCCGCAATTCAGCTCTCATGTTTGTTTTCAGCCGAAGTTTCTTCACATAGCACCATAGATTCGATGATTTGAGGCAAGCGTTTATTTCTTCTGCAGCAGTCGATCTTGGAATTACTGGCAGCGTTTGGCGGAAATTTCCAGACAGTAAAACCATTGCGCCTCGAAAACATCTCGAGTTATTGCGTAGATCTTTCAATGTTCGGTTAAGTGCGTCCAATGCACGTTTATGCGCCATTGTGCATTTATTCCACATGATAATTTTCGATGCTGATAAAACTTTGGCCATTGAGGAGTGTTTTGCAAAATTACATGTTGTTTCTTCAATAGTTTGAAGATTTAACGGCAATTTTAATGCCTTCTAACAATGTGGCTGCTATTCCCGAAGAAGTAACTGCAACCGCAATGTTGGATTCCGCACGAACAGAGGCTAAACTTACTGACATGAGGAATGTCTTACCAGTTCCACCAGGGGCATCCGGGTAATATAAACCACCATTTCTATCAGCAATTGCCTTCATCAATGCATCATAAACTTCCTTTGTAAGTGATTCAAAAAGGGTACATTTGTTTGAACTATTAAATATAATTCCTGATGATCGTATTCACTTTCCCGTTCAAATTCTCGATTCATTTCACGATTTTGCGCTTTCATTCCTAACCTGACTAATAAATTACCACACATGAGGTAACACATGTCTTCGATCAAGATCAAAGCCTGATTATGTATCTCCGCGTTCATATGATGGTCGGGATTTGTTGAACTGACACGAATTTGATGTAAAATTTCTTCCGACATATTATCCTTGAATTTATGAAACAGGTTAGATGGGTTCGATGGAGAGCATGTCGAAATGATGATAGAAAATAATATGCTTATCTGACTTGGTGATTTAGAGATAATTGCATGAACGTTTGTCGTTTCCTAATGGGTAAGGGAGAAGCCCTAATGGTGGACACCCCTAAGGTTTTTGTGACATTAAACTGTCAAAAATCAACTTAAAGTTTAGCTGTTGGTATCAGAAGATAGCTAGTTCAATTGCGCATCGATCAATGTAAGGCATTATACACATTCCATTCATGTTCCGAGAGATATATAACATTCAATGAAAAAAGTCAAAATCACGATTTTCAAACATGTGCCCCTATGGTGGACACCCCCTTTTATCTTGTGAAAAACCACTCAATAAAATAAAATAAAATGGCAAGCTATTGTTTTTTTTTAAGTTTTTGTATTTTATGCGATCAAACAATCATAAGCAAACGAATTTTTTAATTATTAAAATTTATTATTCGTAATAAACAGTATCGCAAGCGATGCAGCGATGTTGCGATTAATGTCTCGCACGCTCAACATTGCTCACATACCTAATCAAAATGGCGCGAAATATAAATTTTGTTATAAGTAAATAATAATTTCATTTTTTCTATTTTTCTTTATTTAACTTTATGTTGCTTCTTCTGCTCAATTGGTATCGCAATTGGCGCAAGTAAAATAACTTTTGGAAATATTAGCACATTTCAAATGCACCTCACGCTTACAAACATTGCACGCAGCGGAATTTATTTTCGTGCATTTTAAGGGCATATCCTTCTTGAAAATAATGCAGAAGTCTACGTCTGTTACATAGACGCTTTTCCTATGTCTTTTTGCAGGTGATAATATTTTGACTGGCGTTTTAGATTTTTTTCTATCTTCTTTTGCTTTTCTCTTCTCCGATCGCACTAGCAACAAAGAGACTTCTTCTTCAGCCGTTAAGACTGTGCTTTGCATTATCAATTAAAACCATTTTAATTGCAGCGAGTAATTTACGTTGTGAAATCATTGTGGCGCCCGTGTTCGTTTTGGAGTAGAGATGAAACATAATGATACGATAGTCGATACAAATATCGATAAGTGTTAAAGTGTGGCACATCGAATGGGCGCATTTGAAAAATAAGCACGCACAAACATAATTTCACATTAATTAATGTAAAACCCAAAATATTGAACAGAAAAAATGTTGGGTAACAGATTATGAAAGGACATAAATAAACGAATAAGATAAAATGTATTTCCCTTTCCTGAAACTTGAAATAATACAATCACAAACGCGTTGAAAAGATACAAAGCTTACGTCGAAATATAGGTATTTTAATTTTTGTCTCTGGAGCATCCAAATCTAAGTATAAACACCTGTAGGCTACATATAAGGCAAGCTGGAACTGAGAGCGATCAAACACAGAAATTAGACCGCGATAGCATCAAAGCTCGCCAAAATAGAGGGGGTGTCCGACTTAGAGACAGTGTCCACCATAAGGGCTTCTCCCTTATCGATATGTGGGGAATACTGTAGAATTAACAATTCGTAGTGACTCAAAAGACGTTGGCCCACGCACATTTACCAGCAACAACCGCAAGTAGAAACATTCATCATTATTGGGATGAACTGTATAAATACGACCAAGAGCATCAGTAGAACGCACATCTGGATAGCCAGGAACCGCACCGCCTTGCTTGCGTCTTTGAAAATTCTTTGATGAAGCATTCCCAGTACATAAACTGATTGCTCAAAAGGCGTCGCAACTAGCACTTGTAACTAGTTGGACTACGTAGGGGGAATTCCTTAGCGATGAGTAAAATACTTTTTTGTTAGTACAAAGTAAAGAACTGACTTTTATATATGAAAGCAACAATATTTATTGGTTAAAATATCTTAGTTTGCATATGTATGTGTAATACCAATATAAATTGTGCTATTGTGGACGCAGAAGTCGTTTGCCAATGCAGAATTGCATATTGGCAACTTCCGCGTTGACTGGCCGCTATTCTAGTAACCCGTGCTGCGTAGTTTTTTGTACCTAAGACAATAAGAGTTATGGTGCTGCATTAAATTGGCGTT
>JARNME010000404.1:60763252-60840544 GCA_030179655.1 Scaptomyza flava
ATACAACAAGAATTTACTAAATAGAGTCGCCAACGGCCGATAGTCCAACCACCAGTTGGAACTGGCAAGCGAAGCTACCACTCGCTCTGAGAGCGCACTTCGTGCGTTTCTCGTGCTTCGTGTGTCATTCGCCAGCCACTTCTCTTGCTAACTTTGCTACAACATTTTTGTTGATAGCACAACCAGCCAGCTAGCCAGCGATTTTCAAGCGCGCAGTGGCTTCTTCAATTGCTGTACCCCCATTTTTTTCCTTCTATTCCTTATGTGCGCTTATTTTATTGCTTATCTTACTGCGTCGACCTAGCACCAGCAAAGCAAATGAGCGAATTAATAAAAACATACATATATAATATATATGTATGCAGTTTTGGTGGTAGCCAGGCATTGATTTTGGACTTTTGCTAGCCGAAAGGCTAGCTACCATAAGCATGTGTGTGTCCCTGTCTCTATGCATGTCCATATTTCACTGTATGCGTAACATTTGCCAGGCAATTCATTGACCTTTCTCAAATTTCGGCAAACGCTAAACAGCCAAATTTTATATTAAATTTTAGCCAAAAAACCCAAGAAAAACCAGAAGAACAATACTTCCAAGGCAGTTTTGGTGCTCATCGGACATTTGCTCATTAGGCGAACAGCAAAATTAACAAGCGTTCACTAAAATAAGCAGGCAATTATCAGTTTTGCATTGCTCGTCATACATACTCTTTCATGTTTTCAGCTATATGACTCTTTCCCAATCATTTTGCCATCGCAACCACCATACAGCTATACTGCGATGCATACAAATTGCGAAAGTGTATTCCACACTTCCATTTGCCCAAGTCATTTGCCTAAATTCTAAAGCAGAAGCAACACAAGAAACCGCTCGGCATAGCAAGTGCAAAAGAGATTCAAGAAAACGGCCACGCACTGCACGCTGTGTGTGTTTAGCATACATGCAAATATTTCAATGTGTGTGTAACATCGCTACACAAGCAAAACGTATTAGCGAAACAAACAATAACAACATATATATATGCATATGATTAAGACAATTTTATTAAAATTATTACTTATAATAACAACTTTATTACGTATACTTGACTTTTTATATATTTATTAATAATTATGGAATTTTTGATAAATATTATGCACGCTTAAAACTAACTAATGCAAGCGACATAGGATAATGACGTAGACAAGTTTCAACATTTTTGCAGCTCACTACTTCCGCTCCCTAAAAAGACCAAGTATCTTGGTGCTACATGCTATAACATGTCATGGAGTGAGCTAAATGTGAGAAGGCGAATAGTTGTGCATATTTATATATATATAAAAGAAGCAAACAGAACTGCCGCACACAATATAAATTACCAAACCTGACCTTTCTCAATAATAAAATGTAACACACACACACATGTCATTTGGTGCTGGGCAAAACAAAAAAGTACACACATTGTCTACGTCATTATCCTATGTCGCTTGCATTAGTTAGTTTTAAGCGTGCATAATATTTATCAAAAATTCCATAATTATTAATAAATATATTAAAAAGTCAAGTATACGTAATAAAGTTGTTTATTATAAGTAATAATGTTTAATAAAATTGTCTTAATCATATGCATATATATATGTTGTTATTGTTTGTTTCGCTAATACGTTTGCTTGTGTAGCGATGTTACACACACATTGAAATATTTGCATGTATGCTAAACACACACAGCGTGCAGTGCGTGGCCGTTTTCTTGAATCTCTTTTGCACTTGCTATGCCGAGCGGTTTCTTGTGTTGCTTCTGCTTTAGAATTTAGGCAAATGACTTGGGCAAATGGAAGTGTGGAATACACTTTCGCAATTTGTATGCATCGCAGTATAGCTGTATGGTGGTTGCGATGGCAAAATGATTGGGAAAGAGTCATATAGCTGAAAACATGAAAGAGTATGTATGACGAGCAATGCAAAACTGATAATTGCCTGCTTATTTTAGTGAACGCTTGTTAATTTTGCTGCTCGCCTAATGAGCAAATGTCCGATGAGCACCAAAACTGCCTTGGAAGTATTGTTCTTCTGGTTTTCTTGGGTTTTTTGAAATTTAATATAAAATTTGGCTGTTTAGCGTTTGCCGAAATTTGAGAAAGGTCAATGAATTGCCTGGCAAATGTTACGCATACAGTGAAATATGGACATGCATAGAGACAGGGACACACACATGCTTATGGTAGCTAGCCTTTCGGCTAGCAAAAGTCCAAAATCAATGCCTGGCTACCACCAAAACTGCATACATATATATTATATATGTATGTTTTATTAATTCGCTCATTTGCTTTGCTGGTGCTAGGTCGACGCAGTAAGATAAGCAATAAAATAAGCGCACATAAGGAATAGAAGGAAAAAAATGGGGGTACAGCAATTGAAGAAGCCACTGCGCGCTTGAAAATCGCTGGCTAGCTGGCTGGTTGTGCTATCAACAAAAATGTTGTAGCAAAGTTAGCAAGAGAAGTGGCTGGCGAATGACACACGAAGCACGAGAAACGCACGAAGTGCGCTCTCAGAGCGAGTGGTAGCTTCGCTTGCCAGTTCCAACTGGTGGTTGGACTATCGGCCGTTGGCGACTCTATTTAGTAAATTCTGTTGGTAATAAACAGTATCGCAAGCGATGCAGCGATGTTGCGATTAATGTCTCGCACGCTCAACATTGCTCACATACCTAATCAAAATGGCGCGAAATATAAATTTTGTTATAAGTAAATAATAATTTCATTTTTTCTATTTTTCTTTATTTAACTTTATGTTGCTTCTTCTGCTCAATTGGTATCGCAATTGGCGCAAGTAAAATAACTTTTGGAAATATTAGCACATTTCAAATGCACCTCACGCTTACAAACATTGCACGCAGCGGAATTTATTTTCGTGCATTTAAGGGCATATCCTTCTTGAAAATAATGCAGAAGTCTACGTCTGTTACATAGACGCTTTTCCTATGTCTTTTTGCAGGTGATAATATTTTGACTGGCGTTTTAGATTTTTTTCTATCTTCTTTTGCTTTTCTCTTCTCCGATCGCACTAGCAACAAAGAGACTTCTTCTTCAGCCGTTAAGACTGTGCTTTGCATTATCAATTAAAACCATTTTAATTGCAGCGAGTAATTTACGTTGTGAAATCATTGTGGCGCCCGTGTTCGTTTTGGAGTAGAGATGAAACATAATGATACGATAGTCGATACAAATATCGATAAGTGTTAAAGTGTGGCACATCGAATGGGCGCATTTGAAAAATGAGCACGCACAAACATAATTTCACATTAATTAATGTAAAACCCAAAATATTGAACAGAAAAAATGTTGGGTAACAGATTATGAAAGGACATAAATAAACGAATAAGATAAAATGTATTTCCCTTTCCTGAAACTTGAAATAATACAATCACAAACGCGTTGAAAAGATACAAAGCTTACGTCGAAATATAGGTATTTTAATTTTTGTCTCTGGAGCATCCAAATCTAAGTATAAACACCTGTAGGCTACATATAAGGCAAGCTGGAACTGAGAGCGATCAAACACAGAAATTAGACCGCGATAGCATCAAAGCTCGCCAAAATAGAGGGGGTGTCCGACTTAGAGACAGTGTCCACCATAAGGGCTTCTCCCTTATCGATATGTGGGGAATACTGTAGAATTAACAATTCGTAGTGACTCAAAAGACGTTGGCCCACGCACATTTACCAGCAACAACCGCAAGTAGAAACATTCATCATTATTGGGATGAACTGTATAAATACGACCAAGAGCATCAGTAGAACGCACATCTGGATAGCCAGGAACCGCACCGCCTTGCTTGCGTCTTTGAAAATTCTTTGATGAAGCATTCCCAGTACATAAACTGATTGCTCAAAAGGCGTCGCAACTAGCACTTGTAACTAGTTGGACTACGTAGGGGGAATTCCTTAGCGATGAGTAAAATACTTTTTTGTTAGTACAAAGTAAAGAACTGACTTTTATATATGAAAGCAACAATATTTATTGGTTAAAATATCTTAGTTTGCATATGTATGTGTAATACCAATATAAATTGTGCTATTGTGGACGCAGAAGTCGTTTGCCAATGCAGAATTGCATATTGGCAACTTCCGCGTTGACTGGCCGCTATTCTAGTAACCCGTGCTGCGTAGTTTTTTGTACCTAAGACAATAAGAGTTATGGTGCTGCATTAAATTGGCGTTATATTATAATTGTGTGTCATTTATTGTATGTGCTGTAACTTAAATGTATAAGCACCTGAACATTCTCCCAGCCGTTGAACAGCTATTCAATCATCATCTTGGTCTATTGTGAATAGTCTTGGAGATGTGGCTGGATCAGGTGTGATGATTGCTTTATTCCTGGGGCTGTTGGTTTTAGAGGCGTTTATTTCGCATTGCATAGACACATAACAAAATGATAGATAAAGCTAAGGCAGCTAGGAGGCTATATGATTATGTAGTAACTAGTAAGTGGCCCGCTTACTTCGCTGCGCGGATAGATTATATAAATTTTAGCAACAGAATATAGAAATAAATTAGAAAATATTTAACAACATATTAAAACAAAGTATTGAATATTCTCTTTTCCACGCCACCATTGAGGTAGAGAATCAGGTGCGTAATTTTTTATTGTGGTTTCCCCAGTAGGCCTTATCCACTTGTTGAATTTAATTTGCAATTATTAACAACTGTTAAGAGCTTCTTGATAAACGACATTGGTTGTTTTTCCGTCAGGTGCTAATACAACTAAACTTTTTGGTGAACTGACTCTTGAGCAGGCTACATAAAATTGGCCATGAGAGAAGCAATCGTGTCTTAAATCTAGTCCGGCTAATTTGAGAGTTTGTCCCTGTGATTTATTGATTGTTAGGGCAAAACAAACTTTGAAAGGAAATTGCAATCTTTTAAATTGAAATGGCAATTCAGAGTCAGAAGGTATTAATGGAATTCTCGGTATAAAAACCGTTTCACCTATACCATTGCCAGTAAAGATTATTGCTTCGACAACATTCTTATGAAGGACTTTAACTTGCAATCTTGTACCATTGCATAGTTTTGGCGGTTTCAAGTTGCGGATCAACATTACAGGTGAACCAATCTGTAAAGTTAATTTATGATGTGGCAGGCCAGCCGGATTTAATGAATTAAGAAACTCGACGGGGTAATGAACTGCATCTTCGACTTCAGTCACAGAATCAATAGAGTTATAAGTCATTTCTTCACTTTGAAATGATTTTAATAAAAACTCGTTTATTTCCAATGCATTGTCATTTCTCGCAGTCAAAATAGCACGTTCTGAAAACCATTCGAGTGATTTTTCAGAGATATGTGTAATATCCGGAAATATTTTTAGAGTTAGCTCTTCAATACTTTTCACAACATGACACAAAGTTGATGGTAAAGTTATTTTGCCATCATGAGCTGGAAATAATCCATTTCCTATTTTAAGAAGCATTTCTGCAAATTCACCAGCTATGCTATCACCTTTTAAGTGCACTCGCATATTTTTCGTTAATGCAAGTTTCTGAATTTTGGGCCACAAAATTGAAGACTTTAAGCACGCATTTATTTCATCTGCTCTTGTTCCCCTGGGGATCACTGGAAGAGTTTGTCGAAAATCACCAGCTAAGAGAACAGTTATGCCACCCATTAAGTATTCACTATCTCGAATGTCTTTCAAAGATCGATCTACAGCTTCAAAAGCACCTTTATGAGCCATAGTACACTCATCCCAAACAATAAGCTTGCAATCTCTGAGCACAGCAGCAATATTAGATTGCTTTGAAATTGAGCATTGTGGTGTTTCTAAATGAATCAAATTAAATGGAATCTTAAGTGTAGAATGCGCTGTGCGACCACCATTTAGTAAAGTGGCTGCAATACCGGAAGAGGCAACGGCCAATGCAATGTTTTTACTTTGCCGTACCTTTGCCAATAATAAATTTAAAAGATACGTTTTACCTGTTCCACCAGGTGCATCTAAAAAATAGATTTCTCCTTTTCTGCTTCAACGCTATTTAGTATCTTTTCGTATAATTGTTTTTGCTCAGCAGTGAGGAGTAGCTCATTATTAACAACAAATTATCGCAATTATCGTAATTTGTTTCTCTATGATATTCAATATTTTGAACAATTTCCTCGGTTCTGATTGGTAATGGAAGTCCATAATAAGTCAAGTTTTGACCACCAATAGACAGAACTATATCTTCAATGTACAAAAGACATTTATTTAAAACATTATTCACAATACTTTCATCAATATATCTGTCTTGTGAAAAATTAAAGGCTTTAAAATATCTTCTGAGAAACTGTCTTTATAAGTATTCCAAAGTTTAAGAGCATCTGAAATTTGACAAAATACTAACATTATTGCAAAAAGTTCTCTAAGTTTTGTAGGATTTTGACATATGACAGCTTCGGCTATAGTTGAATCCCAGTGCTTATCATCTTCTAGTAATCCTAGAGCTTTACACGCCAATTGAAATGATGAGTATGCTACACCATTAACGGTTTTTAAACTTAAAAATGAAGTTGGGCCCCTTACAAAATGTAATAAAAGTCTTAAATAAAAACATTCAGTATTATTGGGATGAATACTGTAAACTCTTCCCAAAGCTGAATCTCTTTTAACTCCAGGAAAATTTGGCACATCATGCCCTCGTTTTCTTCTTTGAAATTCTTTATTGTTCCATGTAAAATACGATGGAACTTCACAATATAGAAGCGTTCTTGCAAACTCATCACGTGTGCAGAGCTCAAAGAAGGCTAGCAAAGTGGTTTGGGTGTAGTGCTTAATCTGTCAAGTAATTGTTGCGGATTATTGGGGTTAAAATATATCCCTTGACCATTTTCTAAATGAACAGCTAAGTGAGTAATAGCCGGATAACGTTCATGTATGGGAAATGCAAGGATTCTCCATACTGCTTCTGAGCTACTTATATACCGGCCACTTTCGTACATATTAATTTCATTGCGTTGGTCTTCAAGAGTAAATGATGCTTGATCACTGCCCTTGTTAACATATTACAGATGTATTAATAGACTTTACAGAACTACAATACTCAACATTTATATGAGCTTCAAATGTTCTCAATAGTACACAATTGTAAGGCACAACCCAACGATTATCTATGCAATTACCATTTATATTAATTGCATTACCACCATCTTCTATCGCTCTTCTACGATATAGAGGGTAACTATCTTTCCAGTCACAGTTTCTTAAGAAATTGGCGAGGAAACCTTTTGGTACATTTTCAATTTTTCGTGCATGGCGATTTATTATTAAATGCACCGCAAGGACCATGAATCATATTTGATTTAGCAATGTTAAATAACAATGGATCCTCATCTGCGTTTGGTATTTCGGCACAAATAATCTTATCGATTTTATCAGGTCTTATTTTATTTTCTAACCAAAGTAGAATATGTATATGTGGTAAGCCCCGCTTTTGCCATTCCACAGAGTACATGAAACATTGCACGCTTCCAAACAAAGAACCTTTTGTCAATAGTGACATTAAAGCTATAACTTTTAAATGAAAAACTCGAGCTATAATATCGTGACGATCATGCGGTTTTTGACCCGGTAATAAAACACTTTTGATGTCATACTATTGTGGATTGCATGTGAATGTTATGAAAAGATCTGGTCGCCCATAATGGCGAACATATGTCATAGCATATTGAGTCTTTTCATGCATATATCGTGCAGAGCTTGTAAAAAAAAGATGGTAAAATTACCATTCAAAATAAAAATTAATTAAAATTACCAAAATTATCTGACCAAGTTGAGCTGCGCCAACATCTTGGTTGCTTATTGCATCTTGTAGATGTATATAGCTATCTGCTCTGAGTTTCGCTTGATTGTAGCGTATATAATTTAACCTTTCTGTTTCAATTTTAGCATACATATCAACCAAAAACTGATTAAAAAGGGAACGACAATAAATTAAACGATTTATCTCAGATTGACGAATCATTATTTTATAGCTGTAAAAGCTTAACGCAGATATCTTTTTTTATACCCTTCACAGGGTATATTGACTTTGTCATGAATCTGTAACGCCTTAAAGAAATGATGGGAGACCCCATAAACTATACACCAAAATGATCAGGACGAGCTCAGGAATTTATTTCCGTCTGTCCGTCTGTCTGTCCGTCTGTCCGTCTGTCTGTCTGTTTCAACACGATTTCCGGCCAAACTGCTGAACCGATCTTGATGAAACTTTCACAGATTGCTTAGATCATGTCGGGTTTGTTCACTATGAAATTTCATCCCGATCGGAGCATTCTACGATATAGCCACCAAATAAATTTACCATATCAACACGATTTCCGGCCAAACTGCTTAACCGATCTTGATGAAACTTTCACAGATTGCTTAGATCATGTCGGGTTTGTTCACTATGAAATTCATCCCGATCGGAGCATTCTACGATATAGCCACCATATAAATTACCATATCAACACGATTTCCGGCCAAACTGCTTAACGATCTGATGAAACTTTCACAGATTGCTTGGATCATGTCGGGTTTGTCACTATGAAATTTCATCCCGATCGGAGCATTCTACGATATAGCCACCATATAAATTTACCATATCAACACGATTTCCGGCCAAACTGCTTAACCGATCTTGATGAAACTTTCACAGATTGCTTAGATCATATCGGGTTTGTTCACTATGAAATTTCATTTCGATCGGAGCATTCTACGACATAGCCACCATACAAATTTACCATATCGTACCATCAATTGTTGTCTCTGTCGTGCACTTTCAAGTACCTACATGTCAATATGTTGTTTTTGTCGAAAACGAACAAGTAAATGACGCTCAAGAGTAAAAATATTAGCGAAAAATTACCAACAACTGCACAGAAACATAAGAGGGGGGAGTATTGATTTGGCTGTGTGAAGGGTATCATAGTCTTGTCATAGCCAAAATTAACTATGCGCCACTATGTTTTTTTTTGGTTCCTCCTTTTTAACACGCTTATATTAGCTTCACTTGTATGTATGTTTGTTTGTATGTATGTAACTCTCCTTTGGACTAAAAGCAAGTGGCTTATTACTGTCAGTATATCCCACTATTTCAAGTTCGTTCGTTGGCCGAGCGGTCTAAGGCGCGGTTCTTCGCTCCCGGACTTACCGATCGTGGGTTCTAATCCCGTCCACGGCCGAAAAAAAAAAATTTTTTAACTCTCCTTTCGACTAAAAGCAAGTGGCTTATTACTGTCAGTATATCCCACTACCTCAAGTTCGTTCGTTGGCCGAGCGGTCTAAGGCGCGGGTCTTCGCTCCCGGACTCACCGAACGTGGGTTCTAATCCCGTCCACGGCCGAAAAAAAAAGCGTGGGGGGCTTTGTCCATATTTCTCGTACATCGAGCGCCCAACGCTTTTTTTACAATAATGCTATTTATCATTTATTATTGTTTTAAGCTTATTTGAAAAATTATTTTTAACTTATTAGTTTGATATGCTCTAAAAGCGTGTTTTTTAGTTTTTTAAACTATATTTATTTAAAAATGGATTCCATTGTGGTATTTCCACTGAATAGCCATCTTCGCCATAAGGAAATAGCAAAGGGTACTGAAAGGCATCGTAAGATCGATGCACCTCACTTATACGATGTAATTTATTATTATGACTTTCAATAATAATATCGTGCTTTTAAAATTGCTGACCAACAATAACTATAGCTACTTCGCTTGATAGAGGTGCATTGTAAAGCCCTTAATGTGCACCAGCGGGTGTTCGATCAGAATGTATAACCAATTTATTGTCTTTAGTACTTGTTGGTATTTTATTGAGAGCCATTTTTAGATCTTTTAAAAAACGATTATGATGATGAAACATACATTGAAGATCCTTTACTACGCTTAAATCAATATTTGAAATATTTTGCAACGTAGTTGAGCTTCCTTTTCATCACCACCAACAAAATAAATTTGAAGAAACTGCATTTCTTCATTTGGCAAAGGTCGGACACTACCAATTAAGTGATACACTTGTCCTGGCACTTTAAAGGTTGACCAACTTTCATTTATAATTTTTGTACTACCAAAATAAGTCATTTGAAAGCAGCTGTTATACTTTCTTATACGATCAATGAAATGATCATGCTTGGGATGTCCACCAATTATAAAGCTTTTAAGATGATCAGGCAAACTTTAATTTTGTGAAAGTTTAACTTTTCCTGCCTTGCAAAAACTACCCAGAGGCTCATTTTTCCATTTTAAAGCATTACAATGTTTGCATATAAAATTCATACTACCAAGTTGAGTAACTTAATCTGACTTGTAAGCTTTCTCAAAATAATAGTTTAAGTCAGACATGGCTTTAACACTCCATACATGCAAACGCCTTTCTTGACGTGCATTAGGATTATTAGCCTTATATCTTCTAACTGCAAAGCTTCAGAATTATTAACCTGAAATCTTTTTGATGCTTTTATGCCCTTACCCCTATTGATAACACGATTTTTTTCATGTGAATGTTTAGTACCTTTTTTCGGCTTTGTCGGCGAACCGACTGCGTCTTTTAACGAGATTTTTTACATTTTCAGCATTGCATTCACTTGACGTATTAGAATCTTGGGTTGATACTTCCTCTAAAGGAATATAAACATGAAAATGTCCATTCATTAATGGCCCGCTAAAACGCAATCTTTTAACAGGATGCATATGATTTCCGAATGCTTGTAATAAATTTCAATTTTGAAAAACTTGAAAATTTACAGCATAAATTTCTGCTGTTGCTTGAAGCTCACATGCAGTACTATAAGTTGTTGAATTTGACATATCGCACTCATATTGTTCAGAAGAGCTATAACACTCTCCATTTAAGTTTATGCTGAAGCAAGCAAACGTTTCCCAGTTGGTTACAACATATTCAACAATATTTTGGCGTATGGTGCCATGGAAGCCTTGACTACCAAATAAAAGGTAGGAAATAGATCTAAAAGGCAGGCTCCATCACCAATTAAGGCAACAACTGAATGCGGCACCAAAACACCACTAATATCTAAAGTTTCAATAGACATATTTAATTTGGCTGTGAGTCAATTGACTTCACTGTAAAACGATTGTTACAACGTTACAGTGTCTATACGTAAGTATAGAATATTCGACCACCATTTAGTAAAGTGGCTGCGATACCGGAAGAAGCAACGGCCAATGCAATTTTTTGACTTTGCCGTTCCTTTGCCAAAAATAAATTTAAAAGAAACGTTTTACCTGTTCCACCAGGTGCATCAAAAAAAAGATTTCTCCTTTTTCTGCTTCAACGCTATGTAGTACCTGTTCATATACTTGTTTTTGCTCAGCAGTGAGGAGTAGCTCATTATTAACAACAAAATTATCGCAATTTTCATTATTGCAAAAAGTTTTCTCAGTTTTGTAGGATTTTGACATATGACAGCTTCGGCTATAGTTGAATCCCAGTGCTTATCATCTTCTAGTAATCCTAGAGCTTCACACGCCAATTGTAATGATGCGTATGCTATACCATTAACGGTTTTTAAATTTAAAAATGAAGTTGGGCCCCTTACAAAATGTAATAAAAGTCTTAAATAAAAACATTCTGTATTAATGGGATGAATAGTGTAAACTCTTCCCAGAGCTGAATCTCTTTTAACTCCAGGAAAATTTGGCACATCATGCCCTCGTTTTCTTCTTTGAAATTCTTTATTGTTCCACGTAAAATACGATGGAACTTCACAATATAGAAGCGTTCTTGCAAACTCATCACGTGTGCATAGCTCAAAAAAGGCTAGCAAAGTGGTTTTGGGTGTAGTGCTTGATATGTCAAGTAATTGTTGCAGATTATTGGGGTTAAAATATATCCGTTGACCATTTTCTAAACGAACAGCTAAGTGTGTAATAGCCGGAAAACGTTCATGTATGGGAAATGCAAGGATTCCCCATACCGCTTTTGAGCTACTTATCTAACGGCCACTTTCGTACATATTATTTTCATTACGTTGGTCTTCAAGAGTAAATGATGCTTGATCACTGCCCTTGTTAACATATTTACAAATGTACAATACTCAACATTAATGTGAGCTTCAAATGTTCTCAATAGTACACAGTTATAAGGCACAACCCAACGATTATCTATGCAATTACCATTTACATTAATTGCATTACTACCATCTTCTATCGCTCTTGTACTTGTTCTTTAAGTAATTGGCGAGGAACCCTTTTGGTACATTTTCAATTTTTCGTGCATGGCGATTTATTATTAAATGCACCGCAAGGACCATGAATCATATTTGACTTAACAATGTTAAATAACAAAGGATCCTCATCTGCGTTTTGTATTTCGGCACAGATAATTGATCGATTTTAACTGGTGTTATTTTATTTTCTCACCAAAGTAGAATATGTATATGTGGTAAACCCCGCTTTGCCATTCCACAGAGTACATGAAACATTGCACGCTTCCAAACAAAGAACCTTTTGTCAATAGTGACATTAAAGCTATAACTTTTAAATGAAAAACTCGAGCTATAATATCGTGACGATCATGCGGTTTTTGACCCGGTAATAAAACACTTTTGATGTCATACTATTGTGGATTGCATGTGAATGTTATGAAAAGATCTGGTCGCCCATAATGGCGAACATATGTCATAGCATATTGAGTCTTTTCATGCATATATCGTGCAGAGCTTGTAAAAAAAAGATGGTAAAATTACCATTCAAAATTAAAATTAATTAAAATTACCAAAATTATCTGACCAAGTTGAGCTGCGTCAACATCTTGGTTGCTTATTGCATCTTGTAGATGTATATAGCTATCTGCTCTGAGTTTCGCTTGATTATAGCGTATATAATTTAACCTTTCTGTTTAATTTTAGCATACATATCAACCAAAAACTGATTAAAAAGGGAACGACAATAAATTAAACGACTTATCTCAGATTGACGAATCATTATCTTATAACTGTAAAAGCTTAACGCAGATATATTTTTTTTGGTTCCTCCTTTTTAACACGCTTATATTAGCTTCACTTGTATGTATGTTTGTTTGTATGTATGTAACTCTCCTTTGGACTAAAAGCAAGTGGCTTATTACTGTCAGTATATCCCACTATTTCAAGTTCGTTCGTTGGCCGAGCGGTCTAAGGCGCGGTTCTTCGCTCCCGGACTTACCGATCGTGGGTTCTAATCCCGTCCACGGCCGAAAAAAAATTTTTTTTTAACTCTCCTTTCGACTAAAAGCAAGTGGCTTATTACTGTCAGTATATCCCACTTCCTCAAGTTCGTTCGTTGGCCGAGCGGTCTAAGGTGCGGGTCTTCGCTCCCGGACTCACCGAACGTGGGTTCTAATCCCGTCCACGGCCGAAAAAAAAGCGTGGGGGGCTTTGTCCATATTTCTCGTTCATCGAGCGCCCAACGCTTTTTTTACAATAATGCTATTTATCATTTATTATTGTTTTAAGCTTATTTGAAAAATTATTTTAACTTATTAGTTTGATATGCTCTAAAAGCGTGTTTTTTAGTTTTTTTAAACTATATTTATTTAAAAATGGATTCCATTGTGGTATTTCCACTGAATAGCCATCTTCGCCGTACGGAAATAGCAAAGGGTACTGTAAGGCATCGTATGATCGATGCACCTCACTTATACGATGTAATTTATTATTAAGGCTTTCAATAATAATATCGCGCTTTTCAAATTGCTGACCAACAATAACTAAAGCTACTTCGCTTGATTGAGGTGCATTGTAAAGCCCTTGTGAGCACCAGCGGGTGTTCGATCAGCATGTATAATCAATTTATAGTCTTTAGTACTTCTTGGTATTTTATTGAGAGCCATTTTTAGATCTTTTACATAACGATTATGCTGATGAAACATACATTGAAGATCCTTTACTACGCTACAATCAACATTTGAAATATTTCTGCAACGTAGTTGAGCTTCCTTTTCATCATCACCGACAAAATAAATTTGAAGAAACTGCATTTCTTCATTTGGCAAAGGTTGGACACTACCAATTAGGTGATACACTTGTCCTTGGACTTTAAAGGTTGACCAACTTTCATTTATAATTTTTGTACTTCCAAAAGAAGTCATTTGAAAGCAGCTGTTATACTTTCTTATACGATCAATGAAATGATCATGCTTGGGATGTCCACCAATTATTAAGCTTTTAAGTGGATCAGGCAAACTTTCATTTTGTGAAAGTTTAACTTTTCCTGCCTTGCAACAGATACCCAAAGGCTAATTTTTCCATTTTAAAGCATTACAATGTTTGCATATCAAATTCATACTACCAAGTTGAGTTATTTTATCTGACTTGTAAGCTATTTCAAAATCATAGTTTAAGCCAGACATGGGTTTAACACTCCATACACGCAAACGCCTTTCTTGACGTGCATCAGGATTATTAGCCTGATGTCTTCTCTCTGGAGCTCTATGAGCTTCAGGATTATTAGCACGATGTCTTCTCATTATATCTCTATAAACATCAGGATTATTAACACGATATCTTTTTGATGCTTCTATGCGCTTACCCCTATTAATATCACGATTTTTTTCAAAACTGTGTGTTTTAACCTTTTTTTTGTTTTGTCGGTAAATCGACTACGTCTTTTAACAGGCGTTTTAACATTTTCAGTTATACATTCACTTGACGTATCGGTATCTTGAGTTAATACTTCCTCTAAAGGAATATAAACATCAAAATGTCCATTCATTAATTCGCCGGTAAAACGCAATTTTTCACAGGATGCATATCATTTCCTAATGATAGATATAAGTTTCCATTTAGAAAAACTTGAAAATTTACAGCATAAATTTCTGCTGCTGCTTGAAGCTCACATGCAGTACCATAAGTATATGAATCTGAAATAGTGCACTCATATTGTTCAGAAGAGCTATAACACTCTCCATTTATGTTCATGCTGAAGCAAGCAAAGTTTCCCAGTTGGTAACGACATGGGTTACAATATGTTGGCGTATGGTGCCATGGAAGCCTTGCCTACCATATAAAAGGTAGGAAATAGATCTAAAAAGGCAGGCTCCATCACCAATTATGCGAACAACTGAACCAAAACACCACTTATATCTAAAGTTTCAATAGACATCTTTTAATTTGGCTGTGAGACAATTGACTTCACTGTAAAACGATTGTTACAAAGTTACAGTGTCTATAGGTAAGTATAAAATTCAATAAAATTGAATATGCCAACTTATATTATTTTAATAGAATATTCAGACTGCTTAGTTTTATTTGATTTTTAAATGCACTAAAGCAGCGTCTTTATAACTATTATATAATATGCAAAATAGAAGACAACTATATAAAATGTTGCTTCAATTGCTTCAATTATTAAGTCTAAAATCGACGTATTATTTTTTTTTTTTTAAAACAACAAAACAAATTAACAACTTAATTTAAAGTAAGTATTATAAATAATAAATACTTCAAAATAAGTCAAAAATTGACTTCACTGAACAACGTTACAGCGTCTATACAAAGTATAGAGTTCAATAAAATTGAATATGCCAACTTATATTATTTTAAAAGAATATTCAGACTGCTTAGTTTTATTTGATTTTTAAATGCACTAAAGCAGCGTCTATATAACTATTATATAATATGCAAAATAGAAGACAACTATATATAATGTTGCTTCAATTATTAAGTCTAAAATCGACTTATTATTTTTGTTTAAAAAAAAAAAACAACAAAACAAATTAACAACTTAATTTTAAGTAAGTATTATAAATAAATAAATACTTCAAAAAAAGTCAAAAATTGACTTCACTGAACAACGTTACAGCGTCTATACAAAGTATAAAATTCAATAAAATTGAATATGCCAACTTATATTATTTTAATAGAATATTCAGACTGCTTAGTTTTATTTGATTTTTAAATGCACTAAAGCAGCGTCTTTATAACTATTATATATATGCAAAATAGAAGACAACTATATATAATGTTGCTTCAATTGCTTCAATTATTGAGTCGAAAAACGACTTATTAATTTTGTTTAAAAAAATAACAACAAAACAAATTAACAACTTAATTTAAAGTAAGTTTATAAATAAATAAATACTTCAAAAAAAGTCAAAAATTGACTTCACTGTACAACGTTACAGCGTCTATACAAAGTATAGAATTCAATAAAGTTGAATATACCAACTTATATTATTTTAATAGAATATTCAGACTGCTTAGTTTATTTGATTTTTAAATGCACTAAAGCAGCGTCTTTATAACTATTATATAATATGCAAAATAGAAGACAACTATATATAATGTTGCTTCAATTGCTTCAATTATTGAGTCGAAAAACGACTTATTAATTTTGTTTAAAAAAATAACAACAAAACAAATTAACAACTTAATTTAAAGTAAGTTTTACAAATAAATAAATACTTCAAAAAAAGGCAAAAATTGACTTCACTGTACAACGTTACAGCGTCTATACAAAGTATAGAATTCAATAAAGTTGAATATACCAACTTATATTATTTTAATAGAATATTCAGACTGCTTAGTTTTATTTGATTTTTAAATGCACTAAAGCAGCGTCTATATAACTATTATATAATATGCAAAATAGAAGACAACTATATATAATGTTGCTTCAATTATTAAGTCGAAAATCAACTTAATTTTCTTGTGTGCAAAAAACAACTAAAGAAATTAAAATACGTTGATTGTTATTTAAATATTTAAATAATAGCAATTAAATTTTACTATAACTTATCATAAAATACGTATTTTAAATGAACTTAAATATATATATAAGTATTTTAAAGGAATGTATATATATATAATACGAAAATCAGAATATTGAAAAACTCACTGATTCGAAAAGTAACTTTCGATGTTATAATTATCCTTAATATAATAATATTAAAAAATTCGCTGAAACGAAAAGTAACTTTCTTTGTTCACATTAAATATGAACTTAAATGCATAACCAATTCTCTTACCATCGTTTGTAAAAACATAATGTTGGTAAGAGCATTACAGTTATTCATCTAAGCAACAGACACCGAGCTCTAACATACAACGCTTGCACTTAAGAGCTAGGTATAGTTGGTGCAAATTAGGCAATGCCATTCCATTAACTGCAGCCTCTTAGTTATGGCAAGCTTAGCTTAGTGAGTGCGGAGGAGATAGGGATATTAAGATTTATGTTTGACATGCAGAGCGCGCGCATAAACAAAAGAGCGTAAATAACAACAAAGACGCATGATTGCATTCAAATTATTTTATGTGTAGCGGCAGTCATAAGAGCGACGCACGCGCTGATCAAGCTTTAAGCCGCTCTTTGTGATGCAGACATGCATCAGCTGAGCATGCTGCTTGCAGTGAAAACCATTAACAGTTATATTTCTTCTTCTTTGTTCTTCTCTCTGTTATCTTACTGTGGCTACAAAATATTAGAAAGCAATCGATGCGTAAAATATAAAATTTTTTTATACCCTAAACCATGAAATGGGTATATTTGTTTTGTGTAAAAGTGTGTAACAGGCAAAAAGAAGCATCTCCAACCCCATATATAAAGTATATATATTCTTGATCAGCATAAACAGCCGAGTCGATATAGCCATGACCGTATGTCCTTCTGTCAGTCTGTCCGTCCGTCCGTCCGTATGTATAAACGCGTCAATCTCAAAGACTAAAAATGCTAGAAACTTCCAATTTGGATCATAACTTCTCCTAATCCACAGGCAGATCAAGCTTATTTCAAACTATCGATAACTATTCTCGTTTCCGATATACATATGGAATCGATTACGAAAAAATCGCAAATTTAGAAAATGAAAAAATAGGAGTTGAAACTATGGATAACTTTATAACTTCCATGAAAATTTGATCCAAATCGGTTAAGAAACACTGGAGATATTTTAAATTAAAGTTAAAGTCAAGAAAAACTCACTTCTGCAAGTCATTTAATACACGGGCTCAGGGTATCTTTTAGTCGGGATTTCTCGACTAAAACCTTCTTACTTGTTTTCAGATTCGCTCGCGCATCGCTCTTCATGTTCGGCGCTAGATGACAAATTATTTTTAAATCGCGCCTTCGTTGTTGGCTATTTCGGCTAATTCTCTTATCTAAGCGCGCGCTCTGCAAGTCAAACAAAGAGCGTAGTATCGCTACCTTCTTCACACGCACTGAATCAATGCAAAACATATCTAAGAGGCTGCAGTTAATGAATTGTATATTGCCTTTAGCTTTAATTTAGTGTGTGTGCGGAGGAGCTAGGGTTATTAAACTTATGATTGACATGCAAAGCGCGCACATAAATAGAGAGTGAACGTAAATGAGCAACAACAAAGGCGCATGATCGGAGCGAGATTTCAAATTATCTGATTATCATAAGAGCAACAGACGCGCTTATGTGAACGCCCTTTGCTTATTCAAAATTGTATATCAATAATATATCAATAAATGTTAGTGTGTTACGTTTTGTCTAAGTTATATAAGCAGCAAGTAGGCGAATCCACCCCCAAAACATATTCTGGTGTGGGAAATTTTTCTAGACGCACCAAGTTTTGTTATGTTGTTGTTGTTTTTTTAAAATCAATGACACCAACAAAAAGTAGCAGTGCGGGCCCAACAACAAAACTGACAACAACAACAAACGCTACTTGGGTCGTAAATCAATTGTCAAAGGCACACAAATTTGAAAAAAAAAAAAATGTGCACTGTGCGAAGTAGTACATGTACATAAAATTATGAAAATTATTTTCAAGCGCATTGTTCACTTAATTGTGTATGCACTTATTCATTAAGAAACGGAAATCCGTTTCTTTTTTGCAAGTGTAAGAACCTTTTTTTATGACTTTGCTTGTGCGACGCGAAGGCGTCACTGCGCATTTGTTTTGTTTTTGTATTCTCGCTCGCGATCAAACCCTCAGCTTGTGCGACAATCAGGCGACAGTAGTGGAATGGGTAATTGTTGTAATTGTAATTTGATTTTTAAAATGGGTAAAAAGTGCTCCAAATCGTATGGGAGGTACTTGAAGGAGTTGTCCAAATAAAAATTCCCTTCTTAGTGCTCACCTCCTACCTGCATGGAAAATTGTGTGAAAATTTCAGCCTTCTGGCTCTTTTCAATTAGGCTATGGCTCTTCCATTATCATCGGGACAAACTCTTTTATATATATGTATAGAGAAAGAAAAAAAAATGAATATGTAAATACACCAACAGCAACAATAACATCTACAGCGCGCGTCAAAGGCAGACAAAACGGCGTATCTAAAGCAGCAGCGTCGCCATTTAAGCGGCGGCGTCGTCGGCATCATCAAACATAACATACATAAGTACGTATTTATGTGTGCGCGCCTTGATTGTACTAAATTCATATCAACGGTAGTTAAAAGTATTTACACTACACTTAAAGTTAAATCTACTCATTGCTTAAATTTACTTTATGGAAAGTATGGTATCGATGGAAAGGTCATAAATTTCCGTTTGAAAGATTTCAATTTTAGTAAAAGTCTACTTTTGAAACTTTTCTCCCTGGGCTTAAACAAAAAATGTTTTGATGTAAAAATTACTTCAAACAATTCTAATAATGATTTAAATAAAAATTTCAAAAATCTATTCGCATGTATTTTTTATGATTTTTTGAAGCAACAGCTCTATCAGCCGCAGCTACACCAGCAGCAGCAGTTTCAGCCACACCAGTGGCAGCATCAGCGTCAGCCACAGCAACAACAAAAGCAAATGAAATTAGAAATAAAAATGATGCAAAGAAAAGTTGCAAAATCTGCAATATGAGTTGCAATTGCTAAAAATTTTAGAACATTAGTACAAAAAAATACTTTACATACAGTAACAAAATGCAATTGTCGTTCCACAAACGATAATAGCATCTTTGTCTTTAAGAAAACCTACATTCTGAAAGTAAACGTATAATGATTTAAAGTAAAAAGGCGGCAGTTTAGTTAATTTTTTTTATTTTTTAATTTTTAATTTTCTTCTATGTTCATTTTTTGTAACACACTACGCAAGTTTTTTATTTCATTTTTATGTTGATTACTTAATTCTATTTTTAAAGCTATTAATTTTTTTCGTTTTGTTTTTCTATTTTTTTCTGTTTTTTAATAACAATTGTAATTTTTTGTTTATTTTTGTTATTTGGCTGTTCAGATTATTCAGCTTCGCCTTCTTAAAATTTTTTTTATTTTGCTGCCGCTGGTGTGGCTGAAGCTGCTGTTGCGGCTGAAGCTGCTGCTGGTGCTGCGGCTGAAGCTGCTGCGGGTGCTGCGGCTGAAGCTGCTGCTGAAACATCAGCGGCTGAAACTGCAGCGGCTGAAACTGCTGCTGTTGAAGACTCTGTTGCGGCAGCTGCTGATACAGCTGATGAAACTGAGGCTGCATATAAAACTGTGGCAGGGCCACAGAAGGCAAAGCACCCCAATAATTTTTTGCGTCCATTCTGGTTTGTATCACGTTTAGAAATGAAATGAAGCAATACGCAAATGGCACACTAAGTTAAAAATTGTTAATTCCCTGAGAGTGAAAGAGTTACAGTTATTAATGTGAATTGATCTCATCTACAAAACAATATCACATTTTCATGCTCTTAAGCCAATCGCATTCCTCTTAGCAACAAGAATTTACTAAATAGAGTCGCCAACGGCCGATAGTCCAACCACCAGTTGGAACTGGCAAGCGAAGCTACCACTCGCTCTGAGAGCGCACTTCGTGCGTTTCTCGTGCTTCGTGTGTCATTCGCCAGACGTAGACAATTTCAAACAATTCTAGCAGCTCACATACTTCCGGTTCCCTAAAAAGAACCAAGTATCCTCTGGGTAGCTCCAGCAATAACATGCATGGAGTGAGCTAAATGTGAGAAGGCGAATAGTGTGCATATATATATATATATATAAAAAGAAGCAAAACAGAACTGCCGCACAAAATATAAATTACCAAAACCTGACCTTTCTCAATAATAAATGTAACACACACACACATGTCATTTTGGTGCTGGGCAAAACAAAAAAGTACACACATTGTCTACGTCATTATCCTATGTCGCTTGCATTAGTTAGTTTTAAGCGTGCATAATATTTATCAAAAAATTCCATAATTATTAATAAATATATTAAAAAGTCAAGTATACGTAATAAAGTTGTTTATTATAAGTAATAATGTTTAATAAAATTGTCTTAATCATATGCATATATATATGTTGTTATTGTTTGTTTCGCTAATACGTTTTGCTTGTGTAGCGATGTTACACACACATTGAAATATTTGCATGTATGCTAAACACACACAGCGTGCAGTGCGTGGCCGTTTTCTTGAATCTCTTTTGCACTTGCTATGCCGAGCGGTTTCTTGTGTTGCTTCTGCTTTAGAATTTAGGCAAATGACTTGGGCAAATGGAAGTGTGGAATACACTTTCGCAATTTGTATGCATCGCAGTATAGCTGTATGGTGGTTGCGATGGCAAAATGATTGGGAAAGAGTCATATAGCTGAAAACATGAAAGAGTATGTATGACGAGCAATGCAAACTGATAATTGCCTGCTTATTTTAGTGAACGCTTGTTAATTTTGCTGTTCGCCTAATGAGCAAATGTCCGATGAGCACCAAACTGCCTTGGAAGTATTGTTCTTCTGGTTTTTCTTGGGTTTTTTGAAATTTAATATAAAATTTGGCTGTTTAGCGTTTGCCGAAATTTGAGAAAGGTCAATGAATTGCCTGGCAAATGTTACGCATACAGTGAAATATGGACATGCATAGAGACAGGGACACACACATGCTTATGGTAGCTAGCCTTTCGGCTAGCAAAAGTCCAAAATCAATGCCTGGCTACCACCAAAACTGCATACATATATATTATATATGTATGTTTTTATTAATTCGCTCATTTGCTTTGCTGGTGCTAGGTCGACGCAGTAAGATAAGCAATAAAATAAGCGCACATAAGGAATAGAAGGAAAAAAATGGGGGTACAGCAATTGAAGAAGCCACTGCGCGCTTGAAAATCGCTGGCTAGCTGGCTGTTGTGCTATCAACAAAAATGTTGTAGCAAAGTTAGCAAGAGAAGTGGCTGGCGAATGACACACGAAGCACGAGAAACGCACGAAGTGCGCTCTCAGAGCGAGTGGTAGCTTCGCTTGCCAGTTCCAACTGGTGGTTGGACTATCGGCCGTTGGCGACTCTATTTAGTAAATTCTTGTTGGTGGAACATAACTACTTTCAAACTATCGGTAACTATTCTGATTTCCGATATACATATAAATCGATAACGAAAAAATCTCGAATTAAGAAAATTAAAAATAGGAGTTGAAACTATGGATAACTTTATAACTTCCATGAAAATTTGATCAAATCGGTTAGGAAACACTGGAGATATTTTAAATTAAAGTTAAAGTCAAGAAAAACTCACTTCTGCAAGTCATTCAATACACGGGTTCAGGGTATCTTTTAGTCGGGATTTCTCGACTAAAACCTTCTTACTTGTTTTCAGATTCGCTCGCGCATCGCTCTTCATGTTCGGCGCTAGATGACAAATTATTTTTAAATCGCGCCTTCGTTGTTGGCTATTTCGGCTAATTCTCTTATCTAAGCGCGCGCTCTGCAAGTCAAACAAAGAGCGTAGTATCGCTACCTTCTTCACACGCACTGAATCAATGCAAAACATATCTAAGAGGCTGCAGTTAATGAATTGTATATTGCCTTTAGCTTTAATTTAGTGTGTGTGCGGAGGAGCTAGGGTTATTAAACTTTATGATTGACATGCAAAGCGCGCACATAAATAGAGAGTGAACGTAAATGAGCAATAATAAAGGCGCATGATCGGAGCGAGATTTCAAATTATCTGATTATCATAAGATCAACACACGCGCTTATGTGAACGCCCTTTGCTTATTCAAAATTGTATATCAATAATATATCAATAAATGTTAGTGTGTTACGTTTTGTCTAAGTTATATAAGCAGCAAGTAGGCGAATCCACCCCCAAAACATATTCTGGTGTGGGAAATTTTTCTAGACGCACCAAGTTTTGTTATGTTGTTGTTGTTTTTTTAAAATCAATGACACCAACAAAAAGTAGCAGTGCGGGCCCAACAACAAAACTGACAAAAACAACAAACGCTAATTGGAACGTAAATCAATTGTCAAAGGCACACAAATTTGAAAAAAAAAATGTGCACTGTGCGAAGTAGTACATGTACATAAAATTATGAAAATTATTTTCAAGCGCATTGTTCACTTAATTGTGTATGCACTTATTCATTAAGAAACGGAAATCCGTTTCTTTTTTGCAAGTGTAAGAACCTTTTTTTATGACTTTGCTTGTGCGACGCGAAGGCGTCACTGCGCATTGTTTTGTTTTTGTATTCTCGCTCACGATCAAACCCTCAGCTTGTGCGACAATCAGGCGACAGTAGTGGAATGGGTAATTGTTGTAATTGTAATTTGATTTTTAAAATGGGTAAAAGTGCTCCAAATCGTATGGGAGGTACTTGAAGGAGTTGTCCAAATAAAAATTCCCTTCTTAGTGCTCACCTCCTACCTGCATGGAAAATTGTGTGAAAATTTCAGCCTTCTGGCTCTTTTCAATTAGGCTATGGATCTTCCATTATCATCGGGACAAACTCTTTTATATATATGTATAGAGAAAGAAAAAAAAAATGAATATGTAAATACACCAACAGCAACAATAACATCTACAGCGCGCGTCAAAGGCAGACAAAACGGCGTATCTAAAGCAGCAGCGTCGCCATTTAAGCGGCGGCGTCGTCGGCATCATCAAAACATAACATACATAAGTACGTATTTATGTGTGCGCGCCTTGATTGTACTAAATTCATATCAACGGTAGTTAAAAGTATTTACACTACACTTAAAGTTAAATCTACTCATTGCTTAAATTTACTTTATGGAAGTATGGTATCGATGGAAAGGTCATTAAATTTCCGTTTGAAAGATTTCAATTTTAGTAAAAGTCTACTTTTGAAACTTTTCTCCCTGGGCTTAAACAAAAAATGTTTTGATGTAAAAATTACTTCAAACAATTCTAATAATGATTTAAATAAAAATTTCAAAAATCTATTCGCATGTATTTTTTATGATTTTTTGAAGCAACAGCTCTATCAGCCGCAGCTACACCAGCAGCAGCAGTTTCAGCCACACCAGTGGCAGCATCAGCGTCAGCCACAGCAACAACAAAGCATTTAAAACTGCGCCAGCAACAAAACATAAAACCGCTGCACAGTCAAATTGTTAAATAAAATAAAAGAAGAAATTTTATTATGAAAAAAAAAAAACAAAATGAATTGCGAAATAAAACTAAATTCGAAGCAATGAAATTAGAAATAAAAAATGATGCAAAGAAAAGTTGCAAAATCTGCAATATGAGTTGCAATTGCTAAAAATTTTAGAACATTAGTACAAAAAAATACTTTACATACAGTAACAAAATGCAATTGTCGTTCCACAAACGATAATAGCATCTTTGTCTTTAAGAAAACCTACATTCTGAAAGTAAACGTATAATGATTTAAAGTAAAAAGGCGGCAGTTTAGTTAATTTTTTTTTATTTTTTTAATTTTTAATTTTCTTCTATGTTCATTTTTTGTAACACACTACGCAAGTTTTGTATTTCATTTTTATGTTGATTACTTAATTCTATTTTTAAAGCTATTAATTTTTTTCGTTTTGTTTTTCTATTTTTTTCTGTTTTTTAATAACAAATTGTAATTTTTTGTTTATTTTTGTTATTTGGCTGTTCAGATTATTCAGCTTCGCCTTCTTAAAATTTTTTTTATTTTGCTGCCGCTGGTGTGGCTGAAGCTGCTGTTGCGGCTGAAGCTGCTGCTGGTGCTGCGGCTGAAGCTGCTGCGGGTGCTGCGGCTGAAGCTGCTGCTGAAACATCAGCGGCTGAAACTGCAGCGGCTGAAACTGCTGCTGTTGAAGACTCTGTTGCGGCAGCTGCTGATACAGCTGATGAAACTGAGGCTGCATATAAAACTGTGGCAGGGCCACAGAAGGCAAAGCACCCCAATAATTTTTTGCGTCCATTCTGGTTTGTATCACGTTTAGAAATGAAATGAAGCAATACGCAAATGGCACACTAAGTTAAAAATTGTTCAATTCCCTGAGAGTGAAAGAGTTACAGTTATTAATGTGAATTGATCTCATCTACAAAACAATATCACATTTTCATGCTCTTAAGCCAATCGCATTCCTCTTAGTCCTCCCTTGTTGTTTCAAATTCGTGTGTGCATACAACGGCTTATAATAAGCCTGAAGCGATAAACAAAAACAGCAAAAACAAATCTTTTGCATTCACAGTTATATTTATACCCTGAAATGGGTAAAAAAGGGTATAATTGTTTTGTGCAAAAGTATGTAACAGGCAAAAAGAAGCATCTCCAACCCCATATAAAATATATATATTCTTGATCAGCATCAACAGCCGATTCGATACAGCCATGTGCGTCTGTCCTTCTGTCCGTCTGTCCATCCGTCCGTCCATATGTATGCTAGAGACTTCAAATGTGGAACATAACTACTTTCAAACTATCGGTAACTATTCTGATTTCCGATATACATATAAAATCGATAACGAAAAAATCTCGAATTAAGAAAATTAAAAAATAGGAGTTGAAACTATGGATAACTTTATAACTTCCATGAAAATTTGATCAAATCGGTTAGGAAACACTGGAGATATTTTAAATTAAAGTTAAAGTCAAGAAAAATTCACTTCTGCAAGTCATTCAATACACGGGTTCAGGGTATCTTTTAGTCGGGATTTCTCGACTAAAACCTTCTTACTTGTTTTCAGATTCGCTCGCGCATCGCTCTTCATGTTCGGCGCTAGATGACAAATTATTTTTAAATCGCGCCTTCGTTGTTGGCTATTTCGGCTAATTCTCTTATCTAAGCGCGCGCTCTGCAAGTCAAACAAAGAGCGTAGTATCGCTACCTTCTTCACACGCACTGAATCAATGCAAACATATCTAAGAGGCTGCAGTTAAGTGAATTGTATATTGCCTTTAGCTTTAATTTAGTGTGTGTGCGGAGGAGCTAGGGTTATTAAACTTTATGATTGACATGCAAAGCGCGCACATAAAATAGAGAGTGAACGTAAATGAGCAACAACAAAGGCGCATGATCGGAGCGAGATTTCAAATTATCTGATTATCATAAGAGCAACAGACGCGCTTATGTGAACGCCCTTTGCTTATTCAAAATTGTATATCAATAATATATCAATAAATGTTAGTGTGTTACGTTTTGTCTAAGTTATATAAGCAGCAAGTAGGCGAATCCACCCCCAAAACATATTCTGGTGTGGGAAATTTTTCTAGACGCACCAAGTTTTGTTATGTTTTTGTGGTTTTTTTAAAATCAATGACACCAACAAAAAGTAGCAGTGCGGGCCCAACAACAACACTTACAACAACAACAAACGCTAATTGGAACGTAAATCAATTGTCAAAGGCACACAAATTGAAAAAAAAAAATGTGCACTGTGCGAAGTGATACATGTACATAAAATTATGAAAATATTTTCAAGCGCATTGTTCACTTAATTGTGTATGCACTTATTCATTAAGAAGCGGAAATCCGTTTCTTTTTTGCAAGTGTCGAACCTTTTTTTATGACTTTGCTTGTGCGACGCGAAGGCGTCACTGCGCATTTGTTTTGTTTTTGTATTCTCGCTCGCGATCAAACCCTCAGCTTGTGCGACAATCAGGCGACAGTAGTGGAATGGGTAATTGTTGTAATTGTAATTTGATTTTTAAAATGGGTAAAAAGTGCTCCAAATCATATGGGAGGTACTTGAAGGAGTTGTCCAAATAAAAATTCCCTTCTTAGTGCTCACTTACTACCTGCATAAAAAATTGTGTGAAAATTTCAGCCTTCTAGCTCTTTTCGTTTAGGCTGTGGCTGATCCATTTTAACGCGGACGAACTCTTTTATATATATAGATGAGCTTGTTTGGTTATGCAGCTCTTGGTTGGGCAGCTCTTGGTTGTTCAGTGTTGCAAATTTTTGCTGCAAGTCGTCCAGACCCTTGTTTTTTTGCAATTTGTACTCTGGGATGATGAATTTTGTTGCAGGTACATGGGTCATGTTTGGATTGATTATGTCACCAAAGTTGGCATATCTTGGTCTCACTTTACTAATGATGGTGCCAAACGTAGTGATGCTAGTCTCTAAATTGCGTGCAGTACAACCAGATTATAAGGTGTCTTCTAGCTGTATCGTAGATGGTGTTCCGTTGCATGCGGCTAGAAGTAAAATTGCAGAATGTGTTGCAAAGATCCAGATGTTTGGTTGGTGTGTTTGTTCCCTTACCATATCGGTTGTTCCGTGAGTTATTTGACACTCTGTTGCTATCTTCTTATAAAACAACTGAAAAAAAAAAAAACAGCTTGATGTTCAAAACATATGTATGCTTCGTATGGTAGTTTGAGACAGCTTCGCAGATCATCTTGTGTCAGTCACATGAATTGATCCCTGTGGTTGTTAACTTCTATTATAGGTATTTTAAGCTCAAACAATCTCCAACTTTTTGAGTCCCACACCGGAATTGGCACGTTATTAACCAGCTCTAATATTGGTTTAGAGTAAATCAATGTAGGGCTGATTGTATGGTGGCGAGTTCCTGTTAATACATCCACTATTTTTGATTGCATGCGCTGAAACGTGGCTACAGCAGTGTTAATTGCGTTTTTAGTGCCTGGTAAGTCTCTGTGAGGCTTGCGCTGATGTTCCCTACTCTGCTTTGGCTAATGATTGCCACTTGTTGTTCAAGTAGTCTTTGCCGCTTGACCGATGTAGAACTTGTCTTCTTGAAAACGTTGATAGTTGAGTCAAGAATTGATGTTTGACTTCGCAGTATGTGCAGTTAAAATTCTTCGTTGATTTTTTCCTCCTCTTTGACTTTGTTCATTTTGTTTGCGTTGACCGAGTCTAAAAATCAGAAAAGACTGTTTGCAATGTTGCCAACTGCATCATATGGTGATCGGCGTTTTCGTGTGTGGCGCGAGAGTGCGTTTGCCATTTGCAATTCGTCGAACAAGTGCAGGAAGTGTTGTGCTATGGAATCACATGTATGCATATTCTTTAGTTCTGGGCATATGTAGTTGAGTTCTTTAATTCCCAAATCGAATGTCTTCATATCGCGCCAGAAGGGCTAAAATGCATAACATAAAATTATGGTCCAGTCGGAGATGGCTCTTTTTGTTGTTCCAATCTTTTCATAAAATATTCAGGCTTCATGTCGAATTTTTTCACAGAAACCGGCTTTGTCAGCACCACGGGCAACATCAGAAGCGGGATTAGCATGGAAGAAGTGATTGTTTGCGACATAAGTCGTTCTTGCTGTACGGGTGGCTCATCAATGCGTCCCATTGGCCAACTCACCACAAGTATGTTGCCTTCCTTGACTAGCACAAGCATACCTTCCTTAATATTGGAAAAAACGAATTTCCACTTGTGCCTGGCTTGCAGTTCTTGCAAAATATTCTTCCGACCACTGTTTCCAGAATCCTTATTTTAGTCTGGATACTACTTCCCAGCGTTTAACCAAGGACCTTTCATAGCGTTCCGTGTTTACATCGGGGGGAACAGTCAACGTTTCCCCAATCAGAAAGTGTGCTGAAGTGAGGGCAGTTGAATCCGTTGGATCATTATACATAGGGGTAATTGGGCGGGAATTGAGGATTGCTTCAATTTCATTAATCACCGTGTTAAGCTCTTTGAATGTTAGAGATGCGGTATCGGTTGTGGTGACCAGCAGCCGTTTTGCAGACTTGACAGCAGACTTCCATAGTCCTCAAATGATGGCGTTCGTGTCAGAATGAATATGAAAGTAATTTTGTTTATGATCTCTGTTTGGCCCTTTTTGCAAAATTTTGATCTTCCCTGTTCCTTCAGTACGTTGTTTGCTCCAACGAAGCTTGTGGCATTATCACAATAAATCGTTTGACACTTGCCTAGGCGGCTTAAAAAGCTTCGCAGGGCACCTAAAAAGCGTCTGTTGTCAGATTACTAACAAGCTCAAGGTGTATTGCAATAATCTACGCCTGTAGTGAGGAATGGGCGTGTAGGTGTCATACGATCGGCCGGTAAATTGCCCATAATTTGGTTAGTTAGCCTTGGCTTTGCATTGTTGCATTTTACGCAGTTGTAAATGGTGTTTCTTGAAATAATTTTGTCGTTTAGGATTCAGTATTGTTGCCTTGTCGTTGCTCGTAAGGCTCAAGCGCCGCAGTGCATGTTATCTTCATGCAGCATTTTTACTATAGGATCATTGTAAGGTAGCAAAATCTGGTGTTTTGCATTGTGTGTGAGTGGGCCTTGCTCCAATAGACCTCCAACTCGCATGAGACCGTCTGAGCTTTGTATAGGCGACAGCGATAAAATATGGCTCTTTTTGTCCACCGCATTGTAGCGTTGCAACATTTTGAAATCAGCGTTGAATTCAACTTGTTGTACTGTCTGCAAAATTCAGTTCCGAACGTGATTCAATTCTACAGGGTAAGCTAAAAATAGTTTAGATAAATTATCTAGAATAATCCGTTTCAGAATAAAAAGCATTTTTTTGGTTCTTGTGCGACTTTTGCATACACTCGAAAGGGGGCGGAATTCCTTCCTGCCATTTGATTTTGTCATGTCATAATCTAAAGCAGCGACTGGCAAACTCACACAACTATACTTTTATTGCTCTTTGCTTGTATTGAAAACTGTGCTCGCGCACGAAGAAAACAGTGCACTGAGAAAAATGAAAAAGTTGGCAAATCAAAAAAAAGTTCACGTTATTTTTTATTCAAATTCTTTAACTATTTGGTCTAGGTCTATTTTTTCATTATAGCATTTTATTCTAAGTAGGTTGTCTAAATGTTTATTGGGAATTTTATTTGTATTATTATTTTTTTTAATGTTGAGAACGTTGTTTCGCAATTCTAAGTTGTGGGCGAGTATAAAAAAATTAAAATATATAAATTGTTATAATTTAAAATTTGGTGGCAAATTAAACATTGTGAAACGTTTTTTCATTGAAAAAAATCATTCATTATTCAGTTTTTTTGCAGTGTTAAATATTTAGCATTCAGAAAAATTGCGCAGCGAGGTCTTGCCTTTGTGAATGCTGAACAGCAACTGACTTGATTTGCTTTGCCGAAGTGGGAGCAACACAACTGCCGAAAGCCGAACAGCGTGCGCTTCTATTAGTTTTTTTTTATAGCTTACAGTATAAAACGAAAAACTTGCTGCCCTATAGCCAGCTAGAGGAAACGCTAAATGTGCCGGTCGCTGATCTAAAGGCACGGTTAGCGAGATGCGAGGCACCCTGTATATCAGTTTGTGGATTTGTTTGAGGCTTGTCGACATTGTTGTTTTGCATCAACCGCAAAGTCTTACGAAAACAAAAAATTTTTACCAAAAACATCTCAAAGTGTGGGTACCAGTTTTGCCTTAACTTTGTATAAACACTTTTTGACAGAACAGGGGAAACTGAGCACCTCAGCATATTTAATTATAGGAGAGGTTGGGATAGAAAGAGAAACGGGCGGCCGAGAGTGAAGTCGCTTGGGTAAAAACAAGTATAAATTTAAACTCCAATTAAAAAATTTATTTGTATTTCGTGTACGTTTATTTATTTTTATTCAAATGAAATGTTGTAGTCTTACATATATATATATGGAAATAAAATTCTGTCTAAATTTGAACCAAGCAATCTAGTCCGCTTTTCATTTAAAATATTTCCTGAGTGAGTGAACATAATTTATCGATAAGTTGCCAATAGTGATGGGACAATATGCTGTTTGACAACTAAGCGAGCGTAACGTTTAGACAAAAAAGCGCTAAGGTTATTTTAATACCCTGATTCCATTAGGCTGCATCTTTCATTAACAGCGAGTGGAAGATGTAGGTGATTCCACTATAAATCCAATTGCATAGTTGCATCTTGATTTAACAGGGTATGTTAAAAGACAGCAGACAGCTGTTTGTGTATTATACGTTTATATTTAATTGGAAGCAAATATGAGCTCGATCACTAATAAAATTAGTGAAGCCAAAAAAGTAAAAATTATTGCTTTAATTTGTGCGCAAAATGCAAACATGGTTTAACGAATATCCCAGTTTGCTTGGACATGCACTTGATAACAAGCTGTTTTACTCAAATTGGCACTGTTTAAACCAAGTATCGATTACAAATTTCATACTATCGACTATGTTAAAGCTCTGTTCAGTGCTCTGTCATGTTAACTTCTAACATTCCCAGTTGGTCGGTTTCGAACCAACTGGGAATGCAGCCGACCAACGGGGAAAATTTGAATAAGATTCCCATTGTACAAATGGGATTCTAATACAAAAAGATGCGGCATCTTCGAATACCAATAACATGCTTGCATCTTGCTCTAGTGGAATCGGGGTATACCATTAGTCGGTCAGAGTAGCATTTTTGATGTCGTGTATTCTCGTGCCTAGAGCAAGACACGGACACTAACGGAATACGCACGAAATTTGTTTTTAAACACGAATACGACGTGGCACGTGCGCGCCCATCTCTAGTTGTTGATCTGTATTTTTTTTTATATCTATAGAATGTATAATTCTGTTGGAAATCAGTTTTTAAAACTACAAAAGACGGCAAGCATGCTATTGACGGACATTGATTCGAATTTGGAATATCTCAATAATTTTAAATTTGAGTCATTGTCTACTCGCCGTTTGAAGTCAGAATTTTTGAATGTTCCATTAATGTTTGCCCCTTCACCCTCGTCGCTTTCACCCGTGCCTGGTAACGTAGAATTGTCTCCAATCCTATCATTATCTCCAACTCCAAGCGATTGTCCAAATATATCTCCTGCAGTATCTCCTGCAGTATCCCCTGCTATTAGTAATATTGTACCCGTCTTGGATCCTGCCGAGATAAACGCGGTAAATAATGATCTATCTATCCCCATACCCCAGCCACCTCCTATTTTAACAGTAGTGGCTCCTCGCAAGCAAGTTTTTGTGTCCCGACTTTCCACAGAAACTACTTGTGATTCTGTTGCTGCCTATATTGCTTGCAAAACTAAAGCTAGCGTCTCTATTACGAAATTTGACTTTTCTTCTCCTCGCGAAATATCATCTTTTAAAATTAATGTCTCTCTAGAATCGTTTTCAATAATCTGTGATCCCAAATTTTGGCCCCTCATACGGTTGTTCATGAGTTGTTGCAAAAAAAAAAAAAAAAACTCTGCCTTTACCTGCCAACCTTCCAGCTGCAACCTTTTCAAATAATAGCTCTGTCGTCCCAAAAACTAAAATCTGATGAAATATCTATTATTTATCAAAATGTTAGGGGTCTGGTCTCAAAACTTAGAAACTTATTTTTGAAAAGCTTTTCGTTCCATTCAGATATAATATCTTTTACTGAAACTTGGTTAAATCCAAGTATTTCTAGTTGTGAATTTTTTTTCAAATAATTTTATCGTCTATAGAGCTGATCAACCGACGCGCCTAGGTGGTGGGGTATTAATTGCTGTTAAAGCTAGTCTCCAGTCGGAACCTTTATATTTTTCTGCCGTTAATGATGCTGAGATTATTTCTGTTTAAATAACTCTCCCTTCACATGTTGTTTATATATCATGCTCTTATATCCCCTCTTCTTCTGACATTCAAGTTTATATTCAACACCTAATCGTGCGCTGGCTTTGAGCCTAGCATCTTTTCCCCTTTGGGAAACTGTTGCCGTTTTGCATATGCTTCGCATAATTTATGGTTAAATTAGTGGCTGAGCATAACCATAATGAAGTGCGGCCATTGATTGAATAGTTGTTAATAAGAAACTGAAATTATTATACCTACCATCATGCTCAAACAATTGAATAAAATTTTCGAATTTGCACCTAAAACAAATTAAATCTTAAGAAACTGAGCGAACTTAATCGGCGAAAAATTAAATATTTCTCATAATACCAACTCCTTGCTTTCCACCCAGTGGAGATGAATTTTTCCGTTAAACTAGTGTGGAATTTTGTATGGGACTTTAGTTTTATGAGGGTTTTAAGAAAATGAAAACCAACATTTGGATTCGTTTTTAGAGGCCCAAAATACATTCGAAATTGTTCTCACTTGCACAGTTCCACACATTTACCCGAATTTTTAAACTAGTGTTATTAAATGTCACATAACAAAAAAATTTTTAAATAGTTTTCAATGCACAGTCGAACTACATTTAATAAATCTCAAGGGAACAAGTAAAAACGTCGTTTTAAAGAAAATTCGTAACATTGAATTGGTTTTTTGATTGTACCAAATTGCAGGGTTCTTGGATATTCCTTATACCCTTTTTATACCCTTAACCCATCAAATGGGTAAGCAAGGGTATAATGGTTTTGTGCAAAAGTATGTAACAGGCAGAAGGAAGCATCTCTGACCCTATAAAGTACATATATTCTTGATCAGCATCAACAGCCGAGACGATATAGCCATGTCCGTCTGTCCGTCTGTCTGTCCGTCTGTCCGTCTGTCTGTCCGTCTGTCCGTCTGTATGAACGCGTGGATCTCAGAGACTACAAGAGCTAGAGACTTCAGATTTTGTATTTAAGTTATCCTATACCATGAGCAGAACAAGTTTTCTTCAAATTATCGATAACTATACTGGTTTCCGATATACACACGGAATCGATAACAATAAAATATCGAATTTGGAAAATGTAAAAATGAGGGTTGAAATAATGGGTAACGATAGAACTTTTCTGAAAAATTCGTCCAAATCGGTTAAGAAACACCGGAGATATCTAATTTTATCGATTTAAGTTAAGTCAGTATACCAAAGTCAATTATAAATTTAATTTACATATTTATTGCAACTGGACTCAGGGTATCTTCTAGTCGGGCTCCCCCGACTAGAGCCTTCTTACTTGTTTTATTTTTGTTATGTGGTAAGATTTCCAAATCTTGGTAAAGAAGTTCTTCGATATTACCCTGAGGTTCTTGCTTTGATGTAGAAGGTTCGTCGTCAAGCTGCATTGATGGGTCAAATGTCACTGGTGGTAAAAAGAGATGCAAGATATGTTTGTTGTTCAAATGAACAAGTCCTGATCTCAATATTCTAATATTTTCCTCATTCGTAATTTATGCTCACTAGTTAGTCTACCTTAATTTTGTTGAACGAGCTCTCTTAGCTTGTTGAACTGTTCGACTTATATGTTAGTATGCTTAACTGTTGTTATGGTTTTAATGGGGACGTTCTTGTTCAGACATTTATATGACTTATAATATTCTGTCCGTATCTGAATGATCTGTTTAAGTATTTCTGACCATTCCATGAGCTACTAACTTTTATCGATGCAATCGCACCATTAGTATAGTAACTCGACCCAAGAAGACGTTATCTTCTGATATTTCTTTTACCATCACATATGGCAAAGGTTAGGTTAGGTTAGAGCGGTAGTGGGCAGGTGAGAGACCTTCCACTCACTTAGGCCAATTGTTGGCCCATTGTGCTGCCGCGATGGACTGCGTCCACAACTCCGTCTACCCGAGAACAGGGTGTGTGATACTATTTGAGAGGGCGTGGTTCCAGCCCGAAGCATGAATAAAGGAGAGAATACTCTTGGGGGTGGTGTTCGCTATCTCTGAGAGGTCTGTTAGGAAATAGGAACCGAGAAAGCGATTTCTATTTTTGCAGAGTGCAGGACAGTCGCAGAAAAGATGGGAAACAGTTTCCTCCTCTTCCTCGTCCCGACAGCTTCTGCAGAAATCGTTAGAAGGGGCTAGTAGTCTCGCTGCATGAGATCCCACTAGCCAGTGCCCCGTAACAGCCCTCACTACGGAGGCACAACCTGATCTATTTAGGTGGATTAGGCTTGAAGAGCGCTTTTTACAGCGCGTTGGCCATGTCTGTCTGGCTATATTGCATCTACCGGTGGTGTGTTGCCACCTTTTATTTGCTTCGCGTTCGAAATGATCGCGAATCCTAAGTTTACAGCTGGCCATGGGCATGCCCAAACCCTCCTTATCCGAGAGGAGAGGCATGGTAGTACCATGTCTTGCCAGCTCATCCGCCCTACAATTGCCCTCGATGCCTTTGTGACCGGGCACCCATATGAGGTAGAGATCGAACTGCTCTGCCATCTCTTGCAGAGATTTGCGGCAGTTTGTGACGGATATCGAGTTCGACGATATTGCGTTGAGCGATTTGATAGCTGCTTGGCTATCAGAAAAGATGCAGATGCAGTCGGGCTCTCCCGACTAGAGCCTTCTTACTTGTTATAAATGATCATCAGTTCTTTTGAGTCGAATTAAATTTAATGTCCCAATTAGATCTTCACGTAACTTTTTACCCCTTAGCCTTGATCGTTGCTTGAGCAACTATTCAATTTATTATTTCTTTTTATTCTCTTGTCTCCTTGGAGGCCTCAACTCCAGTACTCAAAAGATTGATAATTTTTGCTTTATCTAATCGTAACCACTAACTACTAATCTAATGCTGGTCTGATTGGGTTTTTCTGGGTGCTCCCCAATCCACGGAACAAATGTTGAACCACTAATTTTACTTTTGAACTTCCCAGATCTTTAACGTTAACTTTATACATGTTTTACCTAAATTTACTATCAGATTGATATATAATTTTATATTAATTAATTATTTATTTCAATTTTTAATTTTATTTAAATTTAAATTAATTTGGATTTTATGTCAGCTGATCTTAGTTGACAATAAACAAGCAAGCAAACAAATAAACAGATTAATAGTATGGAGAGCATTAGTCAGTCCAAATGGCATAGCAACAAACTCATATAACGGGCGACCCGGAACTGTAAAAGCAGTCTTGTCTCTAGAGTTCAGATCGAGAGGTATTTGCCAGAAGGCATCTTTTAGATCAAAACTTGTCACATACTCCACTTTCGGAAATCTGCTTAAAATACCGTCAATCAAAGGCATTGGGTATGCGTCTGTAACAGTTGCCTCATTTACATTTAGGCTATCAATACAAGTCTGACATTTCCAGGTTACTTTACTAATACCACAGGAGATGACCATGAGCTATTAGACTCTTGTATTACTCCCAATTGTAGCATCCTGTCCAATTCTTCGTACATAAGCTTCTCAGTTGCAGGCGACTAGGCATGGTGACTGTACCTGTAAAAGGTGTGTATGTATTGTTAGCATCCAGTACAAACTGACTGCTTAAGTGTTGTCGCAACTGGCACTTGTAACCAGGTGGACTGCGGAGAATAATGAATGTATCTTTGTAGGTTGTACTAAGAACACTGATTTTATTAACGAAAAGTAACAATATTTATAGGAAATAATAGCTTAGTTTTACAGTTTTGTGGTGTCAATTAAAATTAGGTTATTGTGTACTCAGCAGTTGCTTGCAATGCAGAATAGCATATTTAGCGACTACCGGGTTGGCTGACCGCTACTGTTGCGACATATTGCATGCATTGTGCAGTCAGCGATATTCTGTGTGTTCAGCATAATTTGGTGTTGCTTAAAGTTTTATTGGGTTAATAAATGTAGCGTATTGTGTATGGTCTTGACCTAGTTTTACATGTGTTAATAATTTGTGTGTCATTCTTATATAGCTATGTGCACTTATTTGATATCTTACAATATAAATGTGTGCTGACTTGTTTATGACTTAACATTCTCCCGGCCGTTGAAACGGTTTTCAACCATCCTCTAAATCCAGTGTAAATCGTCTTGGGGATGCTGAAGGTTCTAACGGGTTGACTGCTTCGTCCTAGTGGCTGTGGGTGGACAAGTCCATCGTCGTTGTGTCCGCATTGCATATGCACATAGTATTATGACCGATATCACTAGTGCAGCGTAAGCGGCTATGTGATGATGTTGGACCGAGCTTATTTGGTTGGGCAGCTCTTCTTTGTTGAGTGTTGCCAATTTACCTGTAGGTCATCTAGATCCTTGTCGTCTTGTGCGTTGTAATCCGAGATGTTGAGAGTTGTCTCTGGTACCTTTGTTATGTTTGGTTGGATAATGTCACCAAAGCGGGCGTAGCCTTGTCTTATTTGACTCGTGACAGTGCCAAAGGTATTGATGCTAATGTCTGTGTTGCGTGCAGTACAGCCAGGTGATAGCGACAGTAGTCCACTGTTTTGTAGTTGGATAGTTGACGGTGTTCCGTTGCAAACTGCTTGAAGTTCCACTTTCGAATGTGTTGCGAAGATCCAGTTGTTCTGCTGTTGGGTTTTTTCCCATACCATTTTGGTTGTTCTGTAAGTTACGTGACACGTCGTTGGTGTCTTGTTGGTAAACAGTTGAAACTCACATCGGTTGTTTACATCAAACACCGCTTGATGATCAAAGCATATGTATTTTTCGATGTGTATTGTACGGCAGCGGTGTAGATCATCTTGTGTAAGTCCCATGAATTGATCTCTGTGGTTGTTGACACCTATAATAGGTGTTTTTAGCTCGAACAATCTCCAACTAGTTGTGTTCCACACTGGAATCGGCACCTTATTAAATAGCTCGAGTATCGATGTTGACACTAGGGGTAATATTACTCTGAATATCACATGAGTGTCGGTGGCTGTGCCTTCTGCTCGCATAATCCTGTATAGTTGAATTACATTGGATGATGTCACGGTGGCAAATGATCCCGTATTTGATCCAACTGATCCCTTAATTGTTTAGGGGAGATCAACATTGGGCTTATTGTATGGTGGTGAACTCCAGTTAGTACGTACACTATTTCGGATTGCATGCGCTGAAGAGATGCTGCTAGCAATGTCAATTGAGTTGTCAATGCCACGTAGTTTTCTGTGAGACGTGCGCCAGTGTACTTTCCTCTGCTTTGGCTAATGGCGGCTACTTGTTGTTCAAGTAGTTTTAGACGTTTGTCCGATGTTGTCCTTGTTTTCTTAACAACGTTAATGGTTGAGTCAAGTACTGAGGTTTGGTTTCTCAGCAGTGTCAGTAGAAATTCCTCGTTCCTTTGCACCTTCTCTATGACCTTAGTCATTTTATTGGCATAGTCTGAGTCTAAGACTCCAAACAGACTGTTCGCAATTTTACCCACTGCATCAAATGGGGAGCGGCGTTTCCGAGTATGTTGCATGAGACCGTTTGCCATTGTAATTAATCATACAAGTGTCGATAGTGCTGTGATATTGCGTCACATGTGTGGTTGTTGTTTAATTCTGGGCATATGTACTGGAACTCCTTGATGCCTGAATTAAACGTGTTCATGTCTCTCCAGTATGGATCCAATTCATAGTAAATAACTATGGTCCAGTCTGATATTGCTCTCATCGTTGTACCAATTTTTTCATAATATACTCCTGGTTTCGTGTCGAACCTTGTCACCGATACTGACTGTGTAAGTACCAGAGGTAGCATTAGAAGCAGAATTAGCAAGGAGGAAGTTATGGTTGGTGACATTAACCGTCTCCGTTGAGCAGCCGGCGTATCCTTTTTATCCGTATCCTCTTCTTCCATAATAGGTCGTTTTTTGGCCGCTTCTTCCGAAAAGATCGGCGCCAGCCTGTTGATGGCGCGCTTGTAAATGCCTGAGGCCGTCTTTACGTCAACCACTCGTACATGGTTATCCATTCCTGGATATGTCTTTATAATGCGTCCCATAGGCCAGCTCATCACCGGAATGTTGTCTTCCTTGATAAGGACCAGCATGCCTTCCTTGATATTGGGATTAACGGTTTTCCACTTGTGCCTCGCTTGTAATTCTTGCAAGTATTCCTCTGACCATTGCTTCCAGAATCCTTGCTTAATTCTGGATACTAATTCCCAACGTTTCAGTAGTGATTTCTCTTCGCGATCGGCGTTGACATCGGGTGGAGCCGTTAGTGTTTTACCAATCAGGAAATGCGCTGGGGTGAGAGCTGTGGTGTCCGTAGGATCATTTGACATCGGGGTTATTGGGCGTGAATTCAAGATAGCTTCGATTTCGACGATCACCGTGTTAAGTTCTTCAAATGTAAGGGTCGCCGTGTTGGTTGTCGTTACCAACAGTCGCTTTGCCGACTTGACTGCAGCTTCCCATAGGCCTCCAAAGGATGGCGCTCGTGGCGGGATGAATATGAAGGCAACTTTTTTCTTGTTGCAGTGATTAATGATCTCCGCTTGTGCCTTCTCCCCAAAAATTGTTGATTTCAGTTCCTTCAGCTGGTTGTTTGCTCCGACGAAGTTGGTTGCATTGTCACAATCAATTGTTTGACATTTGCCACGGCGACTTAAGAAGCGTCGCAACGCTCCCAAAAAGGCGTTTGTGGTCAGATCGCTTACCAGTTCAAGGTGAACCGCCTTTGTAGAGAAACAGCAGAATATGGCTATGTATGCCTTGTCTGGTCTTTTTCCTCGAAGTTTGTGGTGAATCCAGATTGGCCCGCAGTAATCTACGCCTGTTGTCAGAAATGGGCGTGTTGGTGTTACTCGATCGGCTGGCAAATTACCCATAATTTGGTTCATTAACTTGGGCCTTGCCTTGTTGCATGTCACGCAGTTGTGAATAATATTCCTTGACATTGTTTTGTCGTTGAGGATCCAATATTGTTGTCTAGCGGTTGCTCGTAAGGCTTGGGCACCGCAATGCATATTGTCCTCATGGAGATCTTTCAACAGCATTTTTACTATTGGATCATTGTAGGGCAGCAGAATCTGGTGCCTTGCATTGTAAGGGAGTGGGGCTTGATCCAATCTGCCACCAACTCGTATAAGTCCATCGGATCCTTGCAGGGGGGACAGCGATGAAATGGAACTCCTTTTTCTACCATGTTGTGGCGCTGCATCGTTTTTAGTTCAGCAGCAAATTCCACTTGTTGTATTGTCCGCAAAATTACGTTTCGAGCGTGATTCAATTCCTCTACGCTTAGAGTGACAGTTGCTGGTCTGTATTTTTGTAGCAGAAGCGTAACATGTAAGCCACAATGCGTTGTAACTTGTGAAATGAATGGCTGTGTCTACAAGTGTACAATTCTTCACCTATTGTAGATGGAGATATTGCGAGACTTATATGTATCGTTTTCCTTTCCAGGTTGCTGGGGGTGATACTGGGTAGGGCTGACCATTTGTCTGGAGAGCCATGCAGAAATAGTGGTCCATACAACCATAAGTTGTGCTCATGTAGTTTTCGTGCCGATATTCCTCTTGAGAGTACATCTGCCGCATTGTTGGCCGATGATACATGCCGCCATTGAGTCTGGCTTGTCAAGGCCTGAATTTTCGCTATTCGGTTTGCCACAAATGTATGATATGTGGCGGCAGCTGCGTTGATCCATGAAAGGACAACCGTAGAATCTGACCAAAAGTATCCTGGCACTGTGTTGCTGTCGAGGCTTAGATCGCGTCGAACCCTTTCAGCAAGCTCTGCACCCAATAGTGCAGCACATAGCTCTAGTCGAGGGAGTGACTGCTTTGCAGTTGGAGCCACTCGAGACTTTGAACATAGTAGCCGAACAGATATTTTTTTGTTTCTGTACGTTGCGCGTACGTACACTGCAGCGCCATATGCACGTTCCGACGCATCAACAAAGACGTGTAATTCTTTCGTTATCGGAGTCTTACCATCATAAACGTGCCTTGGGATTCGCATTGAATTGAGGCTTTGCAACTCGTCTCGATACTCCTTCCAATCATTCTGAAGACTTGTAGGTAACTCGTCGTCCCAATCGAGCTTTAGTTCCCAGAGGCGTTGCATGAAAATTTTGCCTTTACTACGACTGGAGCGAACAAGCCTAGTGGGTCGAAGATCTGTGCCAGCTCCGAGCAGACTGCACGTTTTGTAATGACTGTTGCTGCACTGCTGTGAGTTCGACCGCCAAGTTGATCCGTTTTGGGCGTCCAAATAAGGCCTAATGTTTTTACACTGTACTGTTCCAGTGTTTCTCCGAGCTGTACGTCGTTAACTGTGTCTTCTTTGGGAATTCCCTCCAATATTTGTTCATTGTTTGAACACCATTTTCGTAGCTTGAATCCCGATGGCTGAAGAATTTTGTTTAGTTCTTGTTGAACTTGTTTCGCTTCTGCGATTGTGTCGGTGCCGGTCAGGCAATCGTCTACATAAAAGTCACGTTGTAGTGCCTTTGCACCCATCTGTAGCCTTTCCATATGCTTATTAGCCAGAGTATCCAAACATTTATTGCTAAAAATGGTGCGGATTTCGTGCCATATGTGACTGTTTTCAATCGGTAGTATTTAATTTCTTCCGACGAGTTGTTGCGCCATACAATCAGTTGATGAAATTGATTTTCCGGATTGATCCATACCTGACGATACATTTTTTCAATGTCAGCTGTAAACACATATCTATGTGTTCTGAATCGTAGTAGAATAGACATAAGATCGCTTTGAACCGTGAGGCCTGCATGCAGTATGTCATTCAGCGATTTTCCAGTAGATGTTTTGCACGATGCGTCGAAGACAACTCGTAATTTTGTTGTTGTGCTGTCAGGCTTCAACACGCAATGATGCGGAATCACGTAGTGATTTTTAGGAATCTGTTGCGGTGACACTTGTTTCATGTGTCCTAGCTTCTCATACTCTGTCATGAACGCTGCGTACTGCTTCCACGTGTCAGCGGAGGTTCTGCGCTCTAACGATAGAAACCGTTTGGTCGCAATCACCATGGACTCTCCCAGGGCTGAATAGTGTTCAGAAAATGGAAGTTGAACGATGAATCTGCCGTCCACCGCCACTTGTAAATGTTCTAAGAAGTGCCTTTCACAATGCGCTTCAATTGGTGTTCGGTGTTTTTCTGTTGTATCCAAGCTATCTAATGTCCAGAATCGTTCCATTAATGCATTTGTTTCCTCACTTGTTGCAACTGCGCAGATGGCTGACGACTTACTTGCAGCATTTACTTTTCCAGCAATGATCCACCCGAACTCGGTTTTTTGCATCATTGGACCAGACTGGAACATTTTGTGTTGTTGTGGGAGCAATATTGAAAAACAGTGCTCTGCTCCAATCAACATGTCGATTTTGCCTGGTCTGTTGAAGTTTGGATCCGCCAGTGGTAACTTGCTCGGCATGCCCCAATCGGCCGTGTTGATCGACTGGGCAGGTTGATCCGAAATTATATGCGGTAATACGAATGCTTCCAATCGCATCGTAAAATTGCTGTGAAGTGATTTAACTAGGACATTCACTCGAGCCTTGCTGACTCTTGGCTGTCCTCCGATGCCCTCAATCCGGAGTGTTGTGTCATGACGCTTAAGTCCCAACATTGTCACAAGTCTTTCGGAAACAACGTTGATTTGTGATCCAGAGTCCAGTAGTGCCTTGAATGATGCTTGTTGTCCGTTAGTTGCTTGAACAGCTACCTTTGCTGTTGCAAGTAAGTTATAGTTGTGGTTGTTTGCGGATGCCACTACTTGTGATAATGGCTCTGCTGCTGCTGATGTGACAACATTTTCCAAATGCACTAGAGTGTGGTGCTTTTTGTTGCACTTAAAACAGCTGAAGTTGCTTGTGCATGCCTTTGTTTTATGGTCATTTTTAAAGCAGTTGACGCATAACCTTTGTCTTTGCACCCAATTTAAGCGCTCGCTGACAGATTTTGCGCGAAATTCGTCACATTTAGATAAATAATGACTTGTCTTTTTACAGAAAAGACATCCCTTTTGTGCACCTGAAGATGTTGCACATGTCGCGTTCTTTGACTCCTTTTTAAAGATTCCAGGTGCTTTTTTTCCAGTAGCCATGACCCGAACTCGCTGTTCGAGGAACTGGAGCATGGTGTCCAGTGGCTGGATTTCCTTTGTACTACCCAATGATTGTTCATAGAGTGTTTTGTTTGTGCCATCCAACTTGTTTCTGAGGATGGCAATGATGATTGGATCCCAAGTTGAGATGTCAATCCCGAGTCCCTTCAGTGAGGCTAATGACTCTATGGTGGTGATGTGGAGCTCCTTTAAGGACTTCACATCGTCGCTGCAGGTTTGTTGCAGTAAGAGGCGATTTAAAACCCTAGATGCGATGTCTCTAGGATTGTTGTAGGCATCTACTAAGATTTCCCATGCGTAGAGATAGTTCTCTTCCCTTAGATCGATGTGACGGATTAATCATAGTGAAAGTTTTATTGGGTTAATAAATGTAGCGTATTGTGTATGGTCTTGACCTAGTTTTACATGTGTTAATAATTTGTGTGTCATTCTTATATAGCTATGTGCAGTTATTTGATATCTTACAATATAAATGTGTGCTGACTTGTTTATGACTTAACAGTGACGTTGTTTTATCGGCTTAGCGTGTGCTACATCTATTGCATGGGCGATTAATGAGGTCCTACCTAATCCTTTTTTGTCAAATGAAGGCAATAACTCAATCGTTTTTTGCAATTGATAACATTGGCTTGTAACTCAAATTTTCAAGCAGAAGTTCACCAGCAAGTTTTCCACCGATACAGCTAATGGAAGCTCCAGTGTCCATTAAACCAACTATGGTTCCTCCAAAAAGCAATACCTGAGCATACTGGCGTAAGTCTTTTGGAATTGCTACTATCGAGGCTAAGATGGAATTTTGTTCTACGTCGTGTAGAACTTGCTTGCATTTAAAATCTGTTTGGCGACGTTTTGAACAGATATTTCGGAAGTTTGGTTGTTCAACACTAGTGTTGAAAGCTAAGTCAGGGTGAGGGGATCTGTCAGGTTGGAATAAAGTTTCAGTTGATAAATTCTTTATTCGATGTTGGTAGCTTTGATGACCAGTTGTCTGCGTACACTTTTCTGCGGTGCACGCTGGCTCGAGTTTTTTGACGCGTTTGAGCTACAGTCTCTGCACCTAGACTTGTAAGTGGCTGCTTTCCCACAACCATAACAAAATACTCTGCGCTCTGCCATGCACTCTTGATACCGGTGACCTTTTTCGGCTCAATTCTAGCACGTTAGATCTACCGCTGCTACATCAGTTTCTGACATGGCATTGACATGCCGAAGCATAAGTCTAGAAAAAGGTACGGCCTGTTTGGGTTTAGGTAAAGTCTGTAAGAAAATCTCTCGAGTACGCACTAAATGTCGTAGAGCCTTTACGGAGCTAACCGGCTCATACATACTTTAGTTAGAAAAGGGGTAAGAAAAACAATAGTATCGAATTACCACGGGAAGGTCAAAGTTAGTCTAGTCTAGTCTAGTCACAGATGCTATTCGGAATATTACGCTATATCAAGATATCAATGAGATATCTTCATTCAAAGCATTTACCCAAAAGCTAAGAAAAGGATAGAGTTAGAAAAGGGGTAAGAAAAACAATAGTATGGAATTACCACGGTAAGGTCAGAGTCAGATGTTGGTCACTTTTTATACTCGATACCGAAGGTAAAGAGTATATTGGTTTTGTGCAATGTCCGTCATGGTGTCTGTCCGTCCGTCCGTATGTATGCAAGTTTTTTCCACACCCTTCAAGCTAGAGACTTGAAACTTTCCAAATTCTTTTTATCTATGGGATAGTAAATTAAAGTGTCAAGATGGAGGTTCTGCGATAACTGGGGGCTGGTAAATCGATAAATTCGATAACTCAAAACCGATAAATCCACATATTTCGCACATCCTTACAGCTAGAACTACCAAATTTGGTAAGAAGATAGCTACTAGCAACCCCCAAAAAACTGCATCAAAATTTTGAAGCCACGCCCACCCATTCCGCCCCCAGCCCCACCGCATTTTAAAGTGAAAAAGGCCTATATCTCCCACAGTTTTTAAGTTTTAGCTACCAATTTTGGTGCTAACATAGCTGATGATGACCCCCCAAAAACTGCATCAAAAGTTTGGATACCACGCCCATCAATACTGCCCTAGCCGCCCCCATCCACCCCAACGCTTCGTCAAAAACGGGAATGCGTGTATCTTCCAGAGTTGTGAAGCTAGAGCCACCAAATTTGGTAAGAAGATAGCTGGCAACGACCCCGAAAAATCTGCATCATCTGTTTTGGAGCTACGCTCACCCATTCCTCACCCATTACTCCCCCAGCCCCCCTTTCCCCACCTTTTTCAAACTTTGAGCTAGAGTCACCAAATTTGGTATGAAGATAGCGATTGACATTCCACATAGATCTGCATCAAAAACTTGGACGCCACGCCCACCCGTACCACCCCCTGCACCCCTCTCCCCCCTTTTTGCAAACTTCGAGCTAGAGTCACCAAATTTGGTATGAAGAGAACAAATGACATTTCAAAAAGATCTGCATCAAAAATTTGTACGCAACACCCATCCATACCGCCCCCAGCCCCCCCCCCCCCACCCCTTCTCCCACATTTTACAAACTTCGAGCTAGAGTCACAAATTTGGTATGAAGATAGCAATTGACATTCCACAAAGATCTGCATCAAAAATTTGGATGCCACGGCCACCCATACCGCCCGCGGCCCCCCATTCCCAACTTTTACAAACTTTGAGCTAGAGTCACAAAATTTGGAAGGAATATAGCTGGTGGCATCCCCATCTGCATCGGAGATTTTCAAGGCAGCGTACACTCTCCCGCATCCGTACCCCTTTGCAATCAGGCCTCTTTTTACCGGTTTTAATACTCGTATCGAGTATGCCGCAGTCGGTTGCGTCCGACTGCAACGTTTCCACTTGTTCTACCTAAGGTTGGGGTTAACCTAACGAACGTTCGATTCCAAGGTTGTGTACTCGGACGCAACCGACTGCGGTATACTCGTTACCAGTCATAAAACCGCTTAAAAAGAGGCCTGATTGCAAAGGGGTACGGATTAAGCAGGAATGTACGCTGCCTTAACGATTCTCCGATGCAGATGGGGATGCCACTAGCTATTTTCCTTCCAAATTTTATGACTCTAGCTCAAAGTTTGTATAAGTGGCGGTATGGGTGGGCGTGGCATCCACATTTTTGCTGCAGATATTTATGGAATGTTAATTGCTATTTTCATACCAAATTTGGTGAATCTTGCTTAAACTTTGGAAAAGGTGGGGCTGGGGGTGGGCGTGGCATTAAAACTTTTAGTGCAGATCTATGTGGAATGTCAATTACTCTCTTCATACCGAATTTGGCGATTCTAGCTCGAAGTTTGAATAAGGCGGGGAATGGGGGTGAAATGGGTGGGCGTGGCTCCAAATCTTTTATGCAGATTTTTGGGGTTCGTTGCCAGCTATCTTCCTACCAAATTTGGTGGCTCCAGCTCCACTTCTCTGGAAGATACACGCATTCCCGTTTTTGACGAAGCGTTGTGTTGGATGGGGGCAGTTAGGGCAGTATTGGTGGTCGTGGCATCCAAACTTTTGAAGCAGTTTTTGGGGGGTCGTCATCACTTATCTTGGCACCAAATTTGGTGGCTCTAGCTCAAAAGCTGTGGGAGATATAGGCTTTTCTGATTTCAGAATTCGTTGGGAGAAGGGGGGCTGGGGGTGGAATGGGTGGGCGTGGCTCCAAAACTTTTACATAGTTTTTAAGGGTCGTTGCCAGCTATCTTTCTACCAAATTTGGTGGCTCGAGCTCCACAACTCTGGAAGACACACGCATTCCCGTTTTCGACGAAGCGTTGGGGCGGATGGGGGCGGCTAGGGCAGTATTGATGGGCGTGGTATCCAAACTTTTGATGCAGTTTTTGGGGGGTCATCATCACCTATGTTAGCACCAAAATTGGTAGCTAAAGCTTAAAAACTGTGGGAGATATAGGCCTTTTTCACTTTAAAATGCGGTGGGGCTGGGGGCGGAATGGGTGGGCGTGGCTGCAATATTTTTGGTGAAGTTTTTTGGGGGTTGCTAGTAGCTATATGCTTACCGAATTTGGTAGTTCTAGCTGTAAGGATGTGTGAAATATGTGGATTTATCTGTTTTGAGTTATCGAATTTATCGATTTGCCAGCCCCCAGTTATCGTAGAACCCCCATCTTGATACTTTAATTTACTATCCCCTAGATAAAGAGAATTGGAAAGTTTTAAGTCTCTAGCTTGAAGGGGTTGAAAAAAAGTCGCAAACATACAGACGGACGGACACCATGACGGACATTGCCGAAAACCAATATGCTCTTTACCTTCGGTAACGAGTATAAAAAGAAGGGGGAAAAAATGGACAGGATATGTGGTATTTCTCATAATTGGCGACACTCTAGGGCTGTCGTTTGGCTGTGCTGGACCGATGTTGTTGTCATAGCTATTGCTCACTCTTCCATCATCATCATAATCCGGCAATACAATTTAGTTGATGATCCCTAAGCAAACGACCACCTAAATTATTCTCCTTTCCTTGATTCCCATAGCAAAGAAGAACTTAAAGATTAATTTTACTAAACGTTATAAGCAATAAACTTATCTAAAGAGAGTTCTCAGTTTGAGTGTGATTGATGTGTTTTGCTTGGCTCCGAACAACTTATCAATTTTGTGCCGTTTGTCAGGCTTTTTTTTATTTTTTGCAGTCTACTGTTTGTAAAACATGGGCTTGCCTAGGCTGTGCAAAGTGCTTCTTGTTGTGCGTCGTTTGATTGCAAATTATTATATTTTTACTATTGCGGCGTCAGTTCTGTGTGTCTGTTTTTGTTACTCTGCAAATCTGTCGCTTATTCGTGCACTCATTTGTTTTGTGTGTTTGTTCGCTGCGCATACACTTGTTTGTGTATTTGTTCGCTTAAGCGTTATCTGCCTTGCTTGTCGTGTTTTAACACATTTTTGTTGTTGCTTATCGCTCTAAACAAGAAGTATTTGTGTTACGATTTCTCTTAATTTGTGCGTTTGCTCTTAGATTTCTTTGTGCCGTTTTGTCCGTTCTGCGCTCTCGCAATCTATTTTCGTTAGTTTATCCCCAGTTGTACATATGTCGTGCTGCAAAAAGTCTTGTACATTTAAGCAGTCTGACGATTCTGCACGGCCTCAATTTGTTAATTGCTGGTTGTGTGAGAATTTTATGCATGCTAAGTGTGCAGGTCTTACTGGGCGTGAGTGTGACAAGATCACTGCTGTAGCCAAGATTCGAGTTTGGAATTTCTCAATGAGTTTAAATTTGAGTCATTGTCTACTCGCCGTTTGGAGTCAGAATTTTTGAATGTTCCATTAATGTTTGCCCCTTCACCCTCGTCTTTTTCACTCGTGCCTGAAAGCGTAGAATCGTCTCCAATCCTATCATTATCTCCAACTCCAAGCGATTGTCCGAATATATCTCCTGCAGTATCCCCTGCTATTAGTAATACTGTTCCCGTTTTAGATCCTGCCGAGGTAAACGCGGTAAATAATGATCTATCTGTCCCCATACCCCAGCCACCTCCTATTTTAACAGTAGTGGCTCCCCGCAAGCACGTTTTTGTATCGCGACTTTCCGCTGAAACTACTTGTGATTCTGTTGCTGCCTATATTGCTAGCAAAACTAAAGCTAGCGTCTCTTCTACGAAATTTAACTTTTCTACTCCTCGCGAAATATCATCTTTTAAAATTAATGTCTCTCTAGAATCGTTTTCAATCATCTGTGATCCCAAATTTTGGCCCCCTCATACTAGAGTTTTACAAAAAAAAAAAAAACTCTGCCTTTACCTGTCAACCTTCCAGCTGCTACCTTTTCAAACAATGGTTAAATCCAAGTATTTCTAATTGTGAACTTTTTTCAAATAATTTTATCGTCTATAGAGCTGATCGACCGACTCGTTGAGGTGGTGGGGTATTAATTGCTGTTAAAGCTACGCTTCAGTCGGAACCTTTCTATTTTTCTGCCGGTTATGGTGCTGAGATTATTTCTGTTAAAATAACTCTCCCTTCACATTTTGTTTATATCAATTGCTCTTATATCCCTCCTTCTTCTGACATTCAAGTTTATATTCAACACCTAACTTGTATTAAAGAAGTTTCTGCTCAAATCCGTGACAATGATATTTTTATCGTACTGGGTAACTTTAATTTACCAACCATCCCCTGGTCTTCATCCGACACTATAAACTATCTTGTACCGTCTGCCCATCATGACTTCTTAGAAGCCATGCTTGATTTTCCATTATTTTAGATCAATTCAATTTCTCATCATTTGATTAGAACACTCGATCTTGTTTGTATTAACAACTACTGTATTGCCAATGTCTCTAGGTCATCCCGACAGTCTGTCCCTGAGGATTCATATCATCCTTCTTTGGAAGTTACATTGTCTGTTAGCAATCCTGTTAGGTCTTCGCCTCCAGTGTTTAATCTGCCTCGTTGCTTTCGCAAAGGAAATGACTCATTGTTAAATCAACGTATTCTGGCAACTGATTGGTCTTTTATACATGATTCGGTTGATATAAATAATGCCTTAAATTCTCTATTGGACGAATGTCTTCCTTACTCTACTCCGTTGTCCGTTTCTTCAAAGCCCCCTTGGTTCACTCCAAGACTATCAATTTTACAAAATATTAAATCTAAATATTATAAAAATATAGCAGGTCAATGGGCAATTTGACCGTTTTTGAGGCCAAAACCCATTTTTTTAAAGTCGTTCAATTAAAATTTTGTTGGTGGCTTTACATAGTAAAATGATTGAGCTTTAATGTAAGATACCACCAATTTTAACAGAGGCCTCCACTGTTAAGTTACAAGCTGTTAAACACAGCTGTTCTAACAGAAGAGCGCGCGCAACTAACTTAACAAAAATTGCGCAACAATGAAAATAATAAATAAAAGTAAATTTACACTTAAAAATTGAAAACAACCAAATGGCTTTCGATGGTGGGTGGTTTGTACTGTGTGTTTGCGAAAATAGAATGTAGATTGTGCTTGTCTTGCCTCCGTATTTGTCTTTATGGTAAGCTACCTAAAATGAAATATTTTAAAACGAAAACTGAACTTCGAATGGACTAGCAAAGTGAGTCCCACCTAGTCCCACTTTAAAATAAAAACAGTGTTTTAGAGTGTTTCATTTCCTTTAAAATGAGAGTAGTCTTAATTTCCACTTTTAACCACAACCAGAGATATTTCAATTTACATATCATAACCTTAAATTTGATAATGCGACGTTGTTTGCAAAATGGAAGTGAGTGGAAAAGGCCAAAAAGAGGTTGCAATTTGTAACTGTTTTATGGCGAACGTGCCAAAAACGTGTTCTTACACAACCAAAAGAGTTAGCGAAGAAAAATCAAAATCATTTACATACCATTTGTTTGCTAAGTGTATCAATGCAAAATTTAATTTTCTTTTTCGTAGACATTCAGTATTGAGTTAAATAAAATTAAGATGTTGATAAATATAAAAACGAAAAAAAGATATGTCATAAATTTTTTACTAAGCGGTTCTATGGGAGCTATATGATATAGTGGGCCGATGTTTATAACTTTTACCCAAAATGTAAGAAACGTAAATATGCTAATTTTCAGAAAGTTTAAACTAAATATCTTCAAAAACAAAAATGTTTTCATACGAGAAATCACATTTTCACCAATTGTTACTATGGGAGCTATACGATATAGTTGACCCATGTCGCTCTTTTTTTGCAACGATGCTGGTATTATAATAACTATAAAAACTGCCAAGTTTGGTCGTGATAGGTTGACAAACATAGAAAATACAAAACCTATCTCTTGTATAAGGGGCGGTGACACGCCCATTTTGTACAAATATTTTCCTTTGGTTATTAAAAACTCAAAGCAAAAAACCAAATCAAATTATCTTGCTTCGTTCTTGAGTTATTAATTAATGCCACAAAAATGGTAAAATTACCCATAGTGGTCTGGCTTGAGTGCTGACTTGTCTAAATACATTAAAGCCAATCAAATTTTCTTCTGAATTCTCAGGGCTATGAAAATTACCTTATTTGTGGCAAACGGCAATTTACCCAAAATGCCAAACAATTTTTTAATTTTGTCAATTCTAAGCGTAAATCTCCCACTTCGCCGTCATCTTTCATGTTTGGGACGGATAAATCTAGCAATGATACCGAATCCGCTAATATTTTTGCTAACTTTTTCCAATCAACTTACTCTTCTGCATCCCCTATTAACATACCTTACCCTTATAACATTGCTTCTGCAAATTCTATCCCTGTTCCTACCATTTCTCAGTCCACTCTGCTTTCAGCTTTAAATTTGTTAAAATCTTCTTACTCTCCTGGACCTGACAATATACCTAGTTGTCTTCTTAAAGTGCTTCTCTTCTTCACCCATTGCTTAAGCTTTTTAATCTATCCCTTGAATCTTCTGTCTTTCTATGGCTTTGGAAAGAATCTTTTATAATCCCTCTTCACAAAAAAGGTGGGAAGTCCAATATTGAAAATTATAGAGGCATTGCAAAATTGTCCGCTATCCCTAAATTATTTGCAAAAATTATCACTTCATCTTTGCAAATAAACTGCTAATTATATGTATTAAGCTGCAACGGGACTTATGTATTTCATATCAACCACTCTTGAGTGCAGCAGAAAAAGTACAGCAAGCTTTCGTTGCGCTGCTGATGCTTTCCACAATTGTGTCTTTGATCACTACAACAACTAACTGGTGAGACTTTTGCTTATTCATACAACACCTCCTCCCCACACCCAAGAAAAAATATAAAAACTTCTATGTATTAGTTAAAAATTTTATTAACAGATATTTTTATTGTTCTTTATCGTCTAACTCAAATTCTAGATTACCATCAGAATCTTCCGAATCTTCATTTCCCGTAGCTGACGTAATTTTTTCATTATTCTGGGGAGCTGGGCATTTGAAAAGATTTATTACTTCTGCCGGCAAGGGTTTTTTTTCTTTATTTTATGTTGCCTTTCATTCAAACATATGCTGGATATAAGTGGATCAGAAGTATCCATAGCTCTATTAATATAATCAACCATAATGCTTAAACGGCTATTTTTTCGGGTGTGTCAATCGTTCTTATAGTACTTGCTTCTTGCTTCTGAAGCATTTTCTCCTAAACATTCAACCGGCTTCAAAGAGGAGTTTATTATTTGACAGCCGTGTATTCATATTTTATGTACCGTCGGTGACATTGGATACCAAGGATAAGTATTAAAAATGCTTCCTTACAAAATGCCTTGAACTTATAAACATCAACAGAGTGCTCGCATGAAATAGTAATCAAAACTACATACAAATTGTATAAAATGTGTTGATCAAAGTCGGCGTCCTGTCGTGCTCGTTGTCTGTTCTTCCCTTATTACATTTAACTCGTTAAACAAATCATCCTTTTAGATTTTTTCGCAGAAACAGAAGCAGCATGTAATAAGTGCTGCGTTGAAAAATCTGTGCCGAATTCAAGATCACTTGCTAATTTATGTCTTAAACACATTCCAGCCTGGGAATAACTTATGGTTGGTCTACCCATTTTTAATGAGTAACCTTAAACCTTGAAAACATACGGTTGCATTTAGGCAAATACTTCTTGACGTGTGCTATGAATATTGCGCACAGTTTCCTCAATTATGCCATTTTTTTCGAAAAGGGGCAAAAATGGGCAAAAGATGTTAATATCACCGTAATCTAAATACTTTAACGAAAAACATACCATATTTCGTTGTTCGCAAGCGCGCGCTGCGAATAAGGTACACTCCACAGAACACAACTACATTTGCTAAATTTCAGCTGTAAAAATACTCCAACAACAATTGACGATACACGGCAAAACATACAAAGCACATTTAAACCAACATACAACATTGAATATACGTACCTGTACGACTATTTTCCATTTTTCCAAATTGTCTTCACTTTAAGGAACAAGCCGCAACAACAGCACAAATTTTATGAAAAATTATGATTGTATTTCGATAAGTCTAGCAAACGATTGGTCATCGGACTTTGTTTGCGCGGCAATTTCAAACCGATAACTTTAAAATTTTTTTCGAAACATAATTAGGAAAAACATTCAATTTTGAGTTTTTAAAACATAGAAAAATATACTTTATGCACAAATTTTGGACTTTTTGCCCATAGTGCCATGGAAAAAGTTTCAAAAGTAGACTTTTACTAAAATTTAAATCTTTTAATGGACACTTAATGGGTTAAGAACAGTATTGTATCATTCAAACGGATACTGATGATGCTGATCAAGAGAATTAACAATTTATGGGGTCGGAGATGTTTCTTTCTGCCTGTTACATACTTTTGCACAAATCATTAAATTGATTATTGCATTAAATTATACCCTTTTTTACCCATTTCATGGTTGATGGTATACAAAAATTTCATACTTTACGCATCGATTACTTTCAAAACAAAGTTTTCTTATATTTTTTAGCCACAGTAAGATAACAGAGAGAAGAACAAAAAAGAAGAAATATGACTGTTAATGGTACTCACTGCAAGCAGCATGCACAGCTGAGGGAATATATGCATGGCTGCATCACAAAGAGCGGCTTAAAGCTTGATCAGCGCGCGCGTCGCTCTTATGACTGCCACTAGATATAAAATAATTTGAATGCAATCATGCGACTTTGTTGTTATTTACGCTCACTCTTTTGTTTAAGCGCGCGCTCTGCATGTCAAACATAAATCTTAATATCCCTATCTCCTCCGCACTCACTAAGCTAAGCTTGCCATAACTAAGAGGCTGCAGTTAGGGGAATGGCATTGCCTAATTTGCACCAACCAAACCTAGCTCTTAAGCGTTGTATGTTAGAGCTCGGGATCTGCTGCTTAGAGGAATAACTGTAATGCTCTTTCCAACATTATGTTTTTACATACAATGGTAAGGGAATTGGTTATGCATTTAAGTTCATATTTAATGTGAACAAAGAAAGTTACTTTTCGTTTCAGTGAATTTTTTAATATTATTATATTAAGGATAATTATAACATCGAAAGTTACTTTTCGAATCAGTGAGTTTTTCAATATTCTGATTTTCGTATTATATATATATACATTCCTTTAAAATACTTATATATATATTTAAGTTCATTTAAAATACGTATTTTATGATAAGTTATAATAAAATTTAATTGCTATAATTTAAATATTTAAATAACGATCAACGTATTTTAATTTCTTTTGTTGATTTTTAAACACAAGAAAATTAAGACAATTTTCGACTTTATAATTGAAGCAACATTATAAATAGTTGTGTTCTACTTTGCATATTATATAATAGTTATATAGACGCTGCTTTAGTGCATTTAAAATTCAAATAACACTAAGCAGTCTGAATATTCTATGAAATTAATATAAGTTGGTACATTCAATTTTATTGAATTCTATACTTACGTATAGACACTGTAACGTTGTAACAATCGTTTTACAGTGAAGTCAATTGACTCACAGCCAAATTAAAATATGTCTATTGAAACTTTAGATATTAGTGGTGTTTTGGTGCCGCATTCAGTTGTTGCCTTAATTGGTGATGGAGCCTGCCTTTTTAGATCTATTTCCTACCTTTTATTTGGTAGTCAAGGCTTCCATGGCACCATACGCCAAAATATTGTTGAATATGTTGTAACCAACTGGGAAACGTTTGCTTGCTTCAGCATAAACTTAAATGGAGAGTGTTATAGCTCTTCTGAACAATATGAGTGCGATATGTCAAATTCAACAACTTATAGTACTGCATGTGAGCTTCAAGCAACAGCAGAAATTTATGCTGTAAATTTTCAAGTTTTTCAAAATTGAAATTTATTACAAGCATTCGGAAATCATATGCATCCTGTTAAAAGATTGCGTTTTAGCGGGCCATTAATGAATGGACATTTTCATGTTTATATTCCTTTAGAGGAAGTATCAACCCAAGATTCTAATACGTCAAGTGAATGCAATGCTGAAAATGTAAAAAATCTCGTTAAAAGACGCAGTCGGTTCGCCGACAAAGCCGAAAAAAGGTACTAAAACATTCACATGAAAAAAATCGTGTTATCAATAGGGGTAAGGGCATAAAAGCATCAAAAAGATTTCAGGTTAATAATTCTGAAGCTTTGCAGTTAGAAGATATAAGGCTAATAATCCTAATGCACGTCAAGAAAGGCGTTTGCATGTATGGAGTTTTAAAGCCATGTCTGACTTAAACTATTATTTTGAGAAAGCTTACAAGTCAGATTAAGTTACTCAACTTGGTAGTATGAATTTTATATGCAAACATTGTAATGCTTTAAAATGGAAAAATGAGCCTCTGGGTAGTTTTTGCAAGGCAGGAAAAGTTAAACTTTCACAAAATTAAAGTTTGCCTGATCATCTTAAAAGCTTTATAATTGGTGGACATCCCAAGCATGATCATTTCATTGATCGTATAAGAAAGTATAACAGCTGCTTTCAAATGACTTATTTTGGTAGTACAAAAATTATAAATGAAAGTTGGTCAACCTTTAAAGTGCCAGGACAAGTGTATCACTTAATTGGTAGTGTCCGACCTTTGCCAAATGAAGAAATGCAGTTTCTTCAAATTTATTTTGTTGGTGATGATGAAAAGGAAGCTCAACTACGTTGCAAAAATATTTCAAATATTGATTTAAGCGTAGTAAAGGATCTTCAATGTATGTTTCATCATCATAATCGTTCAATGCACCTCTATCAAGCGAAGTAGCTATAGTTATTGTTGGTCAGCAATTTTAAAAGCACGATATTATTATTGAAAGTCATAATAATAAATTACATCGTATAAGTGAGGTGCATCGATCTTACGATGCCTTTCAGTACCCTTTGCTATTTCCTTATGGCGAAGATGGCTATTCAGTGGAAATACCACAATGGAATCCATTTTTAAATAAATATAGTTTAAAAAAACTAAAAAACACGCTTTTAGAGCATATCAAACTAATAAGTTAAAAATAATTTTTCAAATAAGCTTAAAACAATAATAAATGATAAATAGCATTATTGTAAAAAAAGCGTTGGGCGCTCGATGAACGAGAAATATGGACAAAGCCCCCCACGCTTTTTTTTCGGCCGTGGACGGGATTAGAACCCACGTTCGGTGAGTCCGGGAGCGAAGACCCGCACCTTAGACCGCTCGGCCAACGAACGAACTTGAGGAAGTGGGATATACTGACAGTAATAAGCCACTTGCTTTTAGTCCAAAGGAGAGTAAAAAAAATTTTTTTTTCGGCCGTGGACGGGATTAGAATCCACGATCGGTAAGTCCGGGAGCGAAGAACCGCGCCTTAGACCGCTCGGCCAACGAACGAACTTGAAATAGTGGGATATACTGACAGTAATAAGCCACTTGCTTTTAGTCCAAAGGAGAGTTACATACATACAAACAAACATACATACAAGTGAAGCTAATATAAGCGTGTTAAAAAGGAGGAACCAAAAAAAATACATCTGCGTTAAGCTTTTACAGTTATAAGATAATGATTCGTCAATCTGAGATAAGTCGTTTAATTTATTGTCGTTCCCTTTTTAATCAGTTTTTGGTTGATATGTATGCTAAAATTGAAACAGAAAGGTTAAATTATATACGCTACAGTCAAGCGAAACTCAGAGCAGATAGCTATATACATCTACAAGATGCAATAAGCAACCAAGATGTTGACGCAGCTCAACTTGGTCAGATAATTTTGGTAATTTTAATTAATTTTAATTTTGAATGGTAATTTTACCATCTTTTTTTTACAAGCTCTGCACGATATATGCATGAAAAGACTCAATATGCTATGACATATGTTCGCCATTATGGGCGACCAGATCTTTTCATAACATTCACATGCAATCCACAATAGTATGACATCAAAAGTGTTTTATTACCGGGTCAAAAACCGCATGATCGTCACGATATTATAGCTCGAGTTTTTCATTTAAAAGTTATAGCTTTAATGTCACTATTGACAAAAGGTTCTTTGTTTGGAAGCGTGCAATGTTTCATGTACTCTGTGGAATGGCAAAGCGGGGTTTACCACATATACATATTCTACTTTGGTGAGAAAATAAAATAACACCAGTTAAAATCGATCAAATTATCTGTGCCGAAATACAAAACGCAGATGAGGATCCTTTGTTATTTAACATTGTTAAGTCAAATATGATTCATGGTCCTTGCGGTGCATTTAATAATAAATCGCCATGCACGAAAAATTGAAAATGTACCAAAAGGGTTCCTCGCCAATTACTTAAAGAACAAGTACAAGAGCGATAGAAGATGGTAGTAATGCAATTAATGTAAATGGTAATTGCATAGATAATCGTTGGGTTGTGCCTTATAACTGTGTACTATTGAGAACATTTGAAGCTCACATTAATGTTGAGTATTGTACATTTGTAAATATGTTAACAAGGGCAGTGATCAAGCATCATTTACTCTTGAAGACCAACGTAATGAAAATAATATGTACGAAAGTGGCCGTTAGATAAGTAGCTCAAAAGCGGTATGGGGAATCCTTGCATTTCCCATACATGAACGTTTTCCGGCTATTACACACTTAGCTGTTCGTTTAGAAAATGGTCAACGGATATATTTTAACCCCAATAATCTGCAACAATTACTTGACATATCAAGCACTACACCCAAAACCACTTTGCTAGCCTTTTTTGAGCTATGCACACGTGATGAGTTTGCAAGAACGCTTCTATATTGTGAAGTTCCATCGTATTTTACGTGGAACAATAAAGAATTTCAAAGAAGAAAACGAGGGCATGATGTGCCAAATTTTCCTGGAGTTAAAAGAGATTCAGCTCTGGGAAGAGTTTACACTATTCATCCCATTAATACAGAATGTTTTTATTTAAGACTTTTATTACATTTTGTAAGGGGCCCAACTTCATTTTTAAATTTAAAAACCGTTAATGGTATAGCATACGCATCATTACAATTGGCGTGTGAAGCTCTAGGATTACTAGAAGATGATAAGCACTGGGATTCAACTATAGCCGAAGCTGTCATATGTCAAAATCCTACAAAACTGAGAAAACTTTTTGCAATAATGAAAATTGCGATAATTTTGTTGTTAATAATGAGCTACTCCTCACTGCTGAGCAAAAACAAGTATATGAACAGGTACTACATAGCGTTGAAGCAGAAAAAGGAGAAATCTTTTTTTTGATGCACCTGGTGGAACAGGTAAAACGTTTCTTTTAAATTTATTTTTGGCAAAGGAACGGCAAAGTCAAAAAATTGCATTGGCCGTTGCTTCTTCCGGTATCGCAGCCACTTTACTAAATGGTGGTCGAATATTCTATACTTACGTATAGACACTGTAACGTTGTAACAATCGTTTTACAGTGAAGTCAATTGACTCACAGCCAAATTAAAATATGTCTATTGAAACTTTAGATATTAGTGGTGTTTTGGTGCCGCATTCAGTTGTTGCCTTAATTGGTGATGGAGCCTGCCTTTTTAGATCTATTTCCTACCTTTTATTTGGTAGTCAAGGCTTCCATGGCACCATACGCCAAAATATTGTTGAATATGTTGTAACCAACTGGGAAACGTTTGCTTGCTTCAGCATAAACTTAAATGGAGAGTGTTATAGCTCTTCTGAACAATATGAGTGCGATATGAGCTTCAAGCAACAGCAGAAATTTATGCTGTAAATTTTCAAGTTTTTCAAAATTGAAATTTATTACAAGCATTCGGAAATCATATGCATCCTGTTAAAAGATTGCGTTTTAGCGGGCCATTAATGAATGGACATTTTCATGTTTATATTCCTTTAGAGGAAGTATCAACCCAAGATTCTAATACGTCAAGTGAATGCAATGCTGAAAATGTAAAAAATCTCGTTAAAAGACGCAGTCGGTTCGCCGACAAAGCCGAAAAAAAGGTACTAAAACATTCACATGAAAAAAATCGTGTTATCAATAGGGGTAAGGGCATAAAAGCATCAAAAAGATTTCAGGTTAATAATTCTGAAGCTTTGCAGTTAGAAGATATAAGGCTAATAATCCTAATGCACGTCAAGAAAGGCGTTTGCATGTATGGAGTGTTAAAGCCATGTCTGACTTAAACTATTATTTTGAGAAAGCTTACAAGTCAGATTAAGTTACTCAACTTGGTAGTATGAATTTTATATGCAAACATTGTAATGCTTTAAAATGGAAAAATGAGCCTCTGGGTAGTTTTTGCAAGGCAGGAAAAGTTAAACTTTCACAAAATTAAAGTTTGCCTGATCATCTTAAAAGCTTTATAATTGGTGGACATCCCAAGCATGATCATTTCATTGATCGTATAAGAAAGTATAACAGCTGCTTTCAAATGACTTATTTTGGTAGTACAAAAATTATAAATGAAAGTTGGTCAACCTTTAAAGTGCCAGGACAAGTGTATCACTTAATTGGTAGTGTCCGACCTTTGCCAAATGAAGAAATGCAGTTTCTTCAAATTTATTTTGTTGGTGGTGATGAAAAGGAAGCTCAACTACGTTGCAAAAATATTTCAAATATTGATTTAAGCGTAGTAAAGGATCTTCAATGTATGTTTCATCATCATAATCGTTCAATGCACCTCTATCAAGCGAAGTAGCTATAGTTATTGTTGGTCAGCAATTTTAAAAGCACGATATTATTATTGAAAGTCATAATAATAAATTACATCGTATAAGTGAGGTGCATCGATCTTACGATGCCTTTCAGTACCCTTTGCTATTTCCTTATGGCGAAGATGGCTATTCAGTGGAAATACCACAATGGAATCCATTTTTAAATAAATATAGTTTAAAAAAACTAAAAAACACGCTTTTAGAGCATATCAAACTAATAAGTTAAAAATAATTTTTCAAATAAGCTTAAAACAATAATAAATGATAAATAGCATTATTGTAAAAAAAGCGTTGGGCGCTCGATGAACGAGAAATATGGACAAAGCCCCCCACGCTTTTTTTTCGGCCGTGGACGGGATTAGAACCCACGTTCGGTGAGTCCGGGAGCGAAGACCCGCACCTTAGACCGCTCGGCCAACGAACGAACTTGAGGAAGTGGGATATACTGACAGTAATAAGCCACTTGCTTTTAGTCCAAAGGAGAGTTAAAAAAAATTTTTTTTTCGGCCGTGGACGGGATTAGAATCCACGATCGGTAAGTCCGGGAGCGAAGAACCGCGCCTTAGACCGCTCGGCCAACGAACGAACTTGAAATAGTGGGATATACTGACAGTAATAAGCCACTTGCTTTTAGTCCAAAGGAGAGTTACATACATACAAACAAACATACATACAAGTGAAGCTAATATAAGCGTGTTAAAAAGGAGGAACCAAAAAAAAATACATCTGCGTTAAGCTTTTACAGTTATAAGATAATGATTCGTCAATCTGAGATAAGCCGTTTAATTTATTGTCGTTCCCTTTTTAATCAGTTTTTGGTTGATATGTATGCTAAAATTGAAACAGAAAGGTTAAATTATATACGCTACAATCAAGCGAAACTCAGAGCAGATAGCTATATACATCTACAAGATGCAATAAGCAACCAAGATGTTGACGCAGCTCAACTTGGTCAGATAATTTTGGTAATTTTAATTAATTTTAATTTTGAATGGTAATTTACCATCTTTTTTTTACAAGCTCTGCACGATATATGCATGAAAAGACTCAATATGCTATGACATATGTTCGCCATTATGGGCGACCAGATCTTTTCATAACATTCACATGCAATCCACAATAGTATGACATCAAAAGTGTTTTATTACCGGGTCAAAAACCGCATGATCGTCACGATATTATAGCTCGAGTTTTTCATTTAAAAGTTATAGCTTTAATGTCACTATTGACAAAAGGTTCTTTGTTTGGAAGCGTGCAATGTTTCATGTACTCTGTGGAATGGCAAAGCGGGGTTTACCACATATACATATTCTACTTTGGTGAGAAAATAAAATAACACCAGTTAAAATCGATCAAATTATCTGTGCCGAAATACAAAACGCAGATGAGGATCCTTTGTTATTTAACATTGTTAAGTCAAATATGATTCATGGTCCTTGCGGTGCATTTAATAATAAATCGCCATGCACGAAAAATTGAAAATGTACCAAAAGGGTTCCTCGCCAATTACTTAAAGAACAAGTACAAGAGCGATAGAAGATGGTAGTAATGCAATTAATGTAAATGGTAATTGCATAGATAATCGTTGGGTTGTGCCTTATAACTGTGTACTATTGAGAACATTTGAAGCTCACATTAATGTTGAGTATTGTACATTTGTAAATATGTTAACAAGGGCAGTGATCAAGCATCATTTACTCTTGAAGACCAACGTAATGAAAATAATATGTACGAAAGTGGCCGTTAGATAAGTAGCTCAAAAGCGGTATGGGGAATCCTTGCATTTCCCATACATGAACGTTTTCCGGCTATTACACACTTAGCTGTTCGTTTAGAAAATGGTCAACGGATATATTTTAACCCCAATAATCTGCAACAATTACTTGACATATCAAGCACTACACCCAAAACCACTTTGCTAGCCTTTTTTGAGCTATGCACACGTGATGAGTTTGCAAGAACGCTTCTATATTGTGAAGTTCCATCGTATTTTACGTGGAACAATAAAGAATTTCAAAGAAGAAAACGAGGGCATGATGTGCCAAATTTTCCTGGAGTTAAAAGAGATTCAGCTCTGGGAAGAGTTTACACTATTCATCCCATTAATACAGAATGTTTTATTTAAGACTTTTATTACATTTTGTAAGGGGCCCAACTTCATTTTTAAATTTAAAAACCGTTAATGGTATAGCATACGCATCATTACAATTGGCGTGTGAAGCTCTAGGATTACTAGAAGATGATAAGCACTGGGATTCAACTATAGCCGAAGCTGTCATATGTCAAAATCCTACAAAACTGAGAAAACTTTTTGCAATAATGAAAATTGCGATAATTTTGTTGTTAATAATGAGCTACTCCTCACTGCTGAGCAAAAACAAGTATATGAACAGGTACTACATAGCGTTGAAGCAGAAAAAGGAGAAATCTTTTTTTTGATGCACCTGGTGGAACAGGTAAAACGTTTCTTTTAAATTTATTTTTGGCAAAGGAACGGCAAAGTCAAAAAATTGCATTGGCCGTTGCTTCTTCCGGTATCGCAGCCACTTTACTAAATGGTGGTCGAATATTCTATACTTACGTATAGACACTGTAACGTTGTAACAATCGTTTTACAGTGAAGTCAATTGACTCACAGCCAAATTAAAATATGTCTATTGAAACTTTAGATATTAGTGGTGTTTTGGTGCCGCATTCAGTTGTTGCCTTAATTGGTGATGGAGCCTGCCTTTTTAGATCTATTTCCTACCTTTTATTTGGTAGTCAAGGCTTCCATGGCACCATACGCCAAAATATTGTTGAATATGTTGTAACCAACTGGGAAACGTTTGCTTGCTTCAGCATAAACTTAAATGGAGAGTGTTATAGCTCTTCTGAACAATATGAGTGCGATATGTCAAATTCAACAACTTATAGTACTGCATGTGAGCTTCAAGCAACAGCAGAAATTTATGCTGTAAATTTTCAAGTTTTTCAAAATTGAAATTTATTACAAGCATTCGGAAATCATATGCATCCTGTTAAAAGATTGCGTTTTAGCGGGCCATTAATGAATGGACATTTTCATGTTTATATTCCTTTAGAGGAAGTATCAACCCAAGATTCTAATACGTCAAGTGAATGCAATGCTGAAAATGTAAAAAATCTCGTTAAAAGACGCAGTCGGTTCGCCGACAAAGCCGAAAAAAAGGTACTAAAACATTCACATGAAAAAAATCGTGTTATCAATAGGGGTAAGGGCATAAAAGCATCAAAAGATTTCAGGTTAATAATTCTGAAGCTTTGCAGTTAGAAGATATAAGGCTAATAATCCTAATGCACGTCAAGAAAGGCGTTTGCATGTATGGAGTGTTAAAGCCATGTCTGACTTAAACTATTATTTTGAGAAAGCTTACAAGTCAGATTAAGTTACTCAACTTGGTAGTATGAATTTTATATGCAAACATTGTAATGCTTTAAAATGGAAAAATGAGCCTCTGGGTAGTTTTTGCAAGGCAGGAAAAGTTAAACTTTCACAAAATTAAAGTTTGCCTGATCATCTTAAAAGCTTTATAATTGGTGGACATCCCAAGCATGATCATTTCATTGATCGTATAAGAAAGTATAACAGCTGCTTTCAAATGACTTATTTTGGTAGTACAAAAATTATAAATGAAAGTTGGTCAACCTTTAAAGTGCCAGGACAAGTGTATCACTTAATTGGTAGTGTCCGACCTTTGCCAAATGAAGAAATGCAGTTTCTTCAAATTTATTTTGTTGGTGGTGATGAAAAGGAAGCTCAACTACGTTGCAAAAATATTTCAAATATTGATTTAAGCGTAGTAAAGGATCTTCAATGTATGTTTCATCATCATAATCGTTTTTTAAAAGATCTAAAAATGGCTCTCAATAAAATACCAACAAGTACTAAAGACAATAAATTGGTTATACATTCTGATCGAACACCCGCTGGTGCACATTAAGGGCTTTACAATGCACCTCTATCAAGCGAAGTAGCTATAGTTATTGTTGGTCAGCAATTTTAAAAGCACGATATTATTATTGAAAGTCATAATAATAAATTACATCGTATAAGTGAGGTGCATCGATCTTACGATGCCTTTCAGTACCCTTTGCTATTTCCTTATGGCGAAGATGGCTATTCAGTGGAAATACCACAATGGAATCCATTTTTAAATAAATATAGTTTAAAAAAACTAAAAAACACGCTTTTAGAGCATATCAAACTAATAAGTTAAAAATAATTTTTCAAATAAGCTTAAAACAATAATAAATGATAAATAGCATTATTGTAAAAAAAGCGTTGGGCGCTCGATGTACGAGAAATATGGACAAAGCGCCCCACGCTTTTTTTTTTCGGCCGTGGACGGGATTAGAACCCACGTTCGGTGAGTCCGGGAGCGAAGACCCGCGCCTTAGACCGCTCGGCCAACGAACGAACTTGAGGTAGTGGGATATACTGACAGTAATAAGCCACTTGCTTTTAGTCGAAAGGAGAGTTACATACATACAAACAAACATACATACAAGTGAAGCTAATATAAGCGTGTTAAAAAGGAGGAACCAAAAAAAACATAGTGGCGCATAGTTAATTTTGGCTATGACAAGACTATGATACCCTTCACACAGCCAAATCAATACTCCCCCCTCTTATGTTTCTGTGCAGTTGTTGGTAATTTTTCGCTAATATTTTTACTCTTGAGCGTCATTTACTTGTTCGTTTTCGACAAAAACAACATATTGACATGTAGGTACTTGAAAGTGCACGACAGAGACAACAATTGATGGTACGATATGGTAAATTTGTATGGTGGCTATGTCGTAGAATGCTCCGATCGAAATGAAATTTCATAGTGAACAAACCCGATATGATCTAAGCAATCTGTGAAAGTTTCATCAAGATCGGTTAAGCAGTTTGGCCGGAAATCGTGTTGATATGGTAAATTTATATGGTGGCTATATCGTAGAATGCTCCGATCGGGATGAAATTTCATAGTGAACAAACCCGACATGATCCAAGCAATCTGTGAAAGTTTCATCAAGATCGGTTAAGCAGTTTGGCCGGAAATCGTGTTGATATAGTAAATTTATATGGTGGCTATATCGTAGAATGCTCCGATCGGGATGAAATTTCATAGTGAACAAACCCGACATGATCTAAGCAATCTGTGAAAGTTTCATCAAGATCGGTTAAGCAGTTTGGCCGGAAATCGTGTTGATATGGTAAATTTATATGGTGGCTATATCGTAGAATGCTCCGATCGGGATGAAATTTCATAGTGAACAAACCCGACATGATCTAAGCAATCTGTGAAAGTTTCATCAAGATCGGTTCAGCAGTTTGGCCGGAAATCGTGTTGAAACAGACAGACAGACGGACAGACGGACAGACAGACGGACAGACGGAAATAAATTCCTGAGCTCGTCCTGATCATTTTGGTGTATAGTTTATGGGGTCTCCCATCATTTCTTTAAGGCGTTACAGATTCATGACAAAGTCAATATACCCTGTGAAGGGTATAAAAAAAAGATATCTGCGTTAAGCTTTTACAGCTATAAAATAATGATTCGTCAATCTGAGATAAATCGTTTAATTTATTGTCGTTCCCTTTTTAATCAGTTTTTGGTTGATATGTATGCTAAAATTGAAACAGAAAGGTTAAATTATATACGCTACAATCAAGCGAAACTCAGAGCAGATAGCTATATACATCTACAAGATGCAATAAGCAACCAAGATGTTGGCGCAGCTCAACTTGGTCAGATAATTTTGGTAATTTTAATTAATTTTTATTTTTAATGGTAATTTTACCATCTTTTTTTTACAAGCTCTGCACGATATATGCATGAAAAGACTCAATATGCTATGACATATGTTCGCTATTATGGGCGACCAGATCTTTTCATAACATTCACATGCAATCCACAATAGTATGACATCAAAAGTGTTTTATTACCGGGTCAAAAACCGCATGATCGTCACGATATTATAGCTCGAGTTTTTCATTTAAAAGTTATAGCTTTAATGTCACTATTGACAAAAGGTTCTTTGTTTGGAAGCGTGCAATGTTTCATGTACTCTGTGGAATGGCAAAGCGGGGTTTACCACATATACATATTCTACTTTGGTGAGAAAATAAAATAACACCAGTTAAAATCGATCAAATTATCTGTGCCGAAATACAAAACGCAGATGAGGATCCTTTGTTATTTAACATTGTTAAGTCAAATATGATTCATGGTCCTTGCGGTGCATTTAATAATAAATCGCAATGCACGAAAAATTGAAAATGTACCAAAAGGGTTCCTCGCCAATTACTTAAAGAACAAGTACAAGAGCGATAGAAGATGGTAGTAATGCAATTAATGTAAATGGTAATTGCATAGATAATCGTTGGGTTGTGCCTTATAACTGTGTACTATTGAGAACATTTGAAGCTCACATTAATGTTGAGTATTGTACATCTGTAAATATGTTAACAAGGGCAGTGATCAAGCATCATTTACTCTTGAAGACCAACGTAATGAAAATAATATGTACGAAAGTGGCCGTTAGATAAGTAGCTCAAAAGCGGTATGGGGAATCCTTGCATTTCCCATACATGAACGTTTTCCGGCTATTACACACTTAGCTGTTCGTTTAGAAAATGGTCAACGGATATATTTTAACCCCAATAATCTGCAACAATTACTTGACATATCAAGCACTACACCCAAAACCACTTTGCTAGCCTTTTTTGAGCTATGCACACGTGATGAGTTTGCAAGAACGCTTCTATATTGTGAAGTTCCATCGTATTTTACGTGGAACAATAAAGAATTTCAAAGAAGAAACCAGGGCATGATGTGCCAAATTTTCCTGGAGTTAAAAGAGATTCAGCTCTGGGAAGAGTTTACACTATTCATCCCATTAATACAGAATGTTTTTATTTAAGACTTTTATTACATTTTGTAAGGGGCCCAACTTCATTTTTAAATTTAAAAACCGTTAATGGTATAGCATACGCATCATTACAATTGGCGTGTGAAGCTCTAGGATTACTAGAAGATGATAAGCACTGGTATTCAACTATAGCCGAAGCTGTGATATGTCAAAATCCTACAAAACTGAGAAAACTTTTTGCAATAATGAAAATTGCGATAATTTTGTTGTTAATAATGAGCTACTCCTAACTGCTGAGCAAAAACAAGTATATGAACAGGTACTACATAGCGTTGAAGCAGAAAAAGGAGAAATCTTTTTTTTGATGCACCTGGTGGAACAGGTAAAACGTTTCTTTTAAATTTATTTTTGGCAAAGGAACGGCAAAGTCAAAAAATTGCATTGGCCGTTGCTTCTTCCGGTATCGCAGCCACTTTACTAAATGGTGGTCGAATATTCTATACTTACGTATAGACACTGTAACGTTGTAACAATCGTTTTACAGTGAAGTCAATTGACTCACAGCCAAATTAAAATATGTCTATTGAAACTTTAGATATTAGTGGTGTTTTGGTGCCGCATTCAGTTGTTGCCTTAATTGGTGATGGAGCCTGCCTTTTTAGATCTATTTCCTACCTTTTATTTGGTAGTCAAGGCTTCCATGGCACCATACGCCAAAATATTGTTGAATATGTTGTAACCAACTGGGAAACGTTTGCTTGCTTCAGCATAAACTTAAATGGAGAGTGTTATAGCTCTTCTGAACAATATGAGTGCGATATGTCAAATTCAACAACTTATAGTACTGCATGTGAGCTTCAAGCAACAGCAGAAATTTATGCTGTAAATTTTCAAGTTTTTCAAAATTGAAATTTATTACAAGCATTCGGAAATCATATGCATCCTGTTAAAGATTGCGTTTTAGCGGGCCATTAATGAATGGACATTTTCATGTTTATATTCCTTTAGAGGAAGTATCAACCCAAGATTCTAATACGTCAAGTGAATGCAATGCTGAAAATGTAAAAAATCTCGTTAAAAGACGCAGTCGGTTCGCCGACAAAGCCGAAAAAAGGTACTAAAACATTCACATGAAAAAAATCGTGTTATCAATAGAGGTAAGGGCATAAAAGCATCAAAAAGATTTCAGGTTAATAATTCTGAAGCTTTGCAGTTAGAAGATATAAGGCTAATAATCCTAATGCACGTCAAGAAAGGCGTTTGCATGTATGGAGTGTTAAAGCCATGTCTGACTTAAACTATTATTTGAGAAAGCTTACAAGTCAGATTAAGTTACTCAACTTGGTAGTATGAATTTTATATGCAAACATTGTAATGCTTTAAAATGGAAAAATGAGCCTCTGGGTAGTTTTTGCAAGGCAGGAAAAGTTAAACTTTCACAAAATTAAAGTTTGCCTGATCATCTTAAAAGCTTTATAATTGGTGGACATCCCAAGCATGATCATTTCATTGATCGTATAAGAAAGTATAACAGCTGCTTTCAAATGACTTATTTTGGTAGTACAAAAATTATAAATGAAAGTTGGTCAACCTTTAAAGTGCCAGGACAAGTGTATCACTTAATTGGTAGTGTCCGACCTTTGCCAAATGAAGAAATGCAGTTTCTTCAAATTTATTTTGTTGGTGGTGATGAAAAGGAAGCTCAACTACGTTGCAAAAATATTTCAAATATTGATTTAAGCGTAGTAAAGGATCTTCAATGTATGTTTCATCATCATAATCGTTTTTTAAAAGATCTAAAAATGGCTCTCAATAAAATACCAACAAGTACTAAAGACAATAAATTGGTTATACATTCTGATCGAACACCCGCTGGTGCACATTAAGGGCTTTACAATGCACCTCTATCAAGCGAAGTAGCTATAGTTATTGTTGGTCAGCAATTTTAAAAGCACGATATTATTATTGAAAGTCATAATAATAAATTACATCGTATAAGTGAGGTGCATCGATCTTACGATGCCTTTCAGTACCCTTTGCTATTTCCTTATGGCGAAGATGGCTATTCAGTGGAAATACCACAATGGAATCCATTTTTAAATAAATATAGTTTAAAAAAACTAAAAAACACGCTTTTAGAGCATATCAAACTAATAAGTTAAAAATAATTTTTCAAATAAGCTTAAAACAATAATAAATGATAAATAGCATTATTGTAAAAAAAAGCGTTGGGCGCTCGATGTACGAGAAATATGGACAAAGCCCCCCACGCTTTTTTTTTCGGCCGTGGACGGGATTAGAACCCACGTTCGGTGAGTCCGGGAGCGAAGACCCGCGCCTTAGACCGCTCGGCCAACGAACGAACTTGAGGTAGTGGGATATACTGACAGTAATAAGCCACTTGCTTTTAGTCGAAAGGAGAGTTAAAAAATTTTTTTTTTTCGGCCGTGGACGGGATTAGAACCCACGATCGGTAAGTCCGGGAGCGAAGAACCGCGCCTTAGACCGCTCGGCCAACGAACGAACTTGAAATAGTGGGATATACTGACAGTAATAAGCCACTTGCTTTTAGTCCAAAGGAGAGTTACATACATACAAACAAACATACATACAAGTGAAGCTAATATAAGCGTGTTAAAAAGGAGGAACCAAAAAAAAACATAGTGGCGCATAGTTAATTTTGGCTATGACAAGACTATGATACCCTTCACACAGCCAAATCAATACTCCCCCCTCTTATGTTTCTGTGGAGTTGTTGGTAATTTTTCGCTAATATTTTACTCTTGAGCGTCATTTACTTGTTCGTTTTCGACAAAAACAACATATTGACATGTAGGTACTTGAAAGTGCACGACAGAGACAACAATTGATGGTACGATATGGTAAATTTGTATGGTGGCTATGTCGTAGAATGCTCCGATCGAAATGAAATTTCATAGTGAACAAACCCGATATGATCTAAGCAATCTGTGAAAGTTTCATCAAGATCGGTTAAGCAGTTTGGCCGGAAATCGTGTTGATATGGTAAATTTATATGGTGGCTATATCGTAGAATGCTCCGATCGGGATGAAATTTCATAGTGAACAAACCCGACATGATCCAAGCAATCTGTGAAAGTTTCATCAAGATCGGTTAAGCAGTTTGGCCGGAAATCGTGTTGATATGGTAAATTTATATGGTGGCTATATCGTAGAATGCTCCGATCGGGATGAAATTTCATAGTGAACAAACCCGACATGATCTAAGCAATCTGTGAAAGTTTCATCAAGATCGGTTAAGCAGTTTGGCCGGAAATCGTGTTGATATGGTAAATTTATATGGTGGCTATATCGTAGAATGCTCCGATCGGGATGAAATTCATAGTGAACAAACCCGACATGATCTAAGCAATCTGTGAAAGTTTCATCAAGATCGGTTAAGCAGTTTGGCCGGAAATCGTGTTGATATGGTAAATTTATATGGTGGCTATATCGTAGAATGCTCCGATCGGGATGAAATTTCATAGTGAACAAACCCGACATGATCTAAGCAATCTGTGAAAGTTTCATCAAGATCGGTTCAGCAGTTTGGCCGGAAATCGTGTTGAAACAGACAGACAGACGGACAGACGGACAGACAGACGGACAGACGGAAATAAATTCCTGAGCTCGTCCCGATCATTTTGGTGTATAGTTTATGGGGTCTCCCATCATTTCTTTAAGGCGTTACAGATTCATGACAAAGTCAATATACCCTGTGAAGGGTATAAAAAAAAGATATCTGCGTTAAGCTTTTACAGCTATAAAATAATGATTCGTCAATCTGAGATAAATCGTTTAATTTATTGTCGTTCCCTTTTTAATCAGTTTTTGGTTGATATGTATGCTAAAATTGAAACAGAAAGGTTAAATTATATACGCTACAGTCAAGCGAAACTCAGAGCAGATAGCTATATACATCTACAAGATGCAATAAGCAACCAAGATGTTGACGCAGCTCAACTTGGTCAGATAATTTTGGTAATTTTAATTAATTTTAATTTTGAATGGTAATTTTACCATCTTTTTTTTACAAGCTCTGCACGATATATGCATGAAAAGACTCAATATGCTATGACATATGTTCGCCATTATGGGCGACCAGATCTTTTCATAACATTCACATGCAATCCACAATAGTATGAGATCAAAAGTGTTTTATTACCGGGTCAAAAACCGCATGATCGTCACGATATTATAGCTCGAGTTTTTCATTTAAAAGTTATAGCTTTAATGTCACTATTGACAAAAGGTTCTTTGTTTGGAAGCGTGCAATGTTTCATGTACTCTGTGGAATGGCAAAGCGGGGTTTACCACATATACATATTCTACTTTGGTGAGAAAATAAAATAACACCAGTTAAAATCGATCAAATTATCTGTGCCGAAATACAAAACGCAGATGAGGATCCTTTGTTATTAACATTGTTAAGTCAAATATGATTCATGGTCCTTGCGGTGCATTTAATAATAAATCGCCATGCACGAAAAATTGAAAATGTACCAAAAGGGTTCCTCGCCAATTACTTAAAGAACAAGTACAAGAGCGATAGAAGATGGTAGTAATGCAATTAATGTAAATGGTAATTGCATAGATAATCGTTGGGTTGTGCCTTATAACTGTGTACTATTGAGAACATTTGAAGCTCACATTAATGTTGAGTATTGTACATTTGTAAATATGTTAACAAGGGCAGTGATCAAGCATCATTTACTCTTGAAGACCAACGTAATGAAAATAATATGTACGAAAGTGGCCGTTAGATAAGTAGCTCAAAAGCGGTATGGGGAATCCTTGCATTTCCCATACATGAACGTTTTCCGGCTATTACACACTTAGCTGTTCGTTTAGAAAATGGTCAACGGATATATTTTAACCCCAATAATCTGCAACAATTACTTGACATATCAAGCACTACACCCAAAACCACTTTGCTAGCCTTTTTTGAGCTATGCACACGTGATGAGTTTGCAAGAACGCTTCTATATTGTGAAGTTCCATCGTATTTTACGTGGAACAATAAAGAATTTCAAAGAAGAAACCAGGGCATGATGTGCCAAATTTTCCTGGAGTTAAAAGAGATTCAGCTTTGGGAAGAGTTTACAGTATTCATCCCAATAATACTGAATGTTTTTATTTAAGACTTTTATTACATTTTGTAAGGGGCCCAACTTCATTTTTAAGTTTAAAAACCGTTAATGGTATAGCATACTCATCATTTCAATTGGCGTGTAAAGCTCTAGGATTACTAGAAGATGATAAGCACTGGGATTCAACTATAGCCGAAGCTGTCATATGTCAAAATCCTACAAAACTTAGAGAACTTTTTGCAATAATGTTAGTATTTTGTCAAATTTCAGATGCTCTTAAACTTTGGAATACTTATAAAGACAGTTCTCAGAAGATATTTTAAAAGCCTTTAATTTTTCACAAGACAGATATATTGATGAAAGTATTGTGAATAATGTTTTAAATAAATGTCTTTTGTACATTGAAGATATAGTTCTGTCTATTGGTGGTCAAAACTTGACTTATTATGGACTTCCATTACAATCAGAACCGAGGAAATTGTTCAAAATATTGAATATCATAGAGAAACAAATTACGATAATTGCGATAATTTTGTTGTTAATAATGAGCTACTCCTCACTGCTGAGCAAAAACAATTATACGAAAAGATACTAAATAGCGTTGAAGCAGAAAAAGGAGAAATCTATTTTTTAGATGCACCTGGTGGAACAGGTAAAACGTATCTTTTAAATTTATTATTGGCAAAGGTACGGCAAAGTAAAAACATTGCATTGGCCGTTGCCTCTTCCGGTATTGCAGCCACTTTACTAAATGGTGGTCGCACAGCTCATTCTACTCTAAAGATCCCATTTAATTTGTTTCATTTAGAAGCACCACATTGCTCAATTTCAAAGCAATTTAATATTGCTGCTGTGCTCAAAGATGGCAAGCTTAAAGTTTGGATAAGTGTACTATGGCCCATAAAGGTGCTTTTGAAGCTGTAGATCGATCTTTGAAAGACATTCGAGATTGTGAATACCTAATGGGTGGCATAACTGTTCTCTTAGCTGGTGATTTTCGACAAACTCTTCCAGTGATCCCCAGAGGAACAAGAGCAGATTAAATAAATGCGTGCTTAAAGTCTTCAATTTTGTGGTCCAAAATACATAAAATTGCATTAACAAAAAATATGCGAGTGCACTTTAGAGGTGATAGCATAGCTGGTGAATTTGCAGAAATGCTTCTTCAAATAGGAAATGGATTATTTCCAGCCCATGATGGCAACATAACTTAACCATCAACTTTGTGTCATGTTGTAAAAGTATTGAAGAGCTTACTCTACCAATATTTCCGGATATTACAAATATCTCTAAAAATCACTCGAATGGTTTTCAGAACGTGATATTTTGACTGCGAGAAATGACAATGCATTGGAAATAAACGAGTTTTTAATAAAAATCATTTCAAAGTGAAGAAATTACATATAACTCGATTGATTCTGTGACTGAAATCGAAGATGCAGTTCATTACCCCGTTGAGTTTCTTAATTCATTAAATCCGGCTGGCCTGCCTCAACATAAATTAACTTTAAAGAATGGTTCACCTGTAATGTTGATATATATAGGGGAAACGGTTTTTATACCGAGAATTCCATTAATTAATACCTTCTGATTCTGAATTGCCGTTTCTTTTTAAAAGATTGCAATTTCCTTTAAAAGTTTGCTTTGCCATAACAATCAATAAATCACAGAGTCAGTTGGCTTGCATTGCAAAATCGAGCGCGCATCGTGAGGGGGGTTGGCGAGCGAAGTGAGCAGGGGGGGACCCCCTTGTAACAATATAAATTGGGTTATTGTGAACGCAGCAATTGCTTGCCAATGCAGAATCGCATATTGGCAATTTCCGCGTTGACTATCCGCTGTTTTGGTAACTCTGTATGTGTTCTATGTGTTCTATGTGTAACTAGGGGGCTCCGCCCCATGCTCGATTAGCTCGCCATCCCCCAGTTAGCCCAATTAAGCACTACATGCTTAACGATGAGCTCTCGAACTTCACTCGCGAATATATCATCCTCATAGACATAGAGTAAAAACGGACCAGAATAAACACGCAACATCGCCAATAATTGAAATGACAGTGTGTGGTACAATCAGCATATGAGATGCCATATTCATATAACAGTAAAACCACTTACCTTGTGATAGCAAGATTAGCTTCAATACAAATTTCAGTTTATTTAAACATTAGGCCTTTTCATACTCGATACCGAAGGTAAAGAGTATATTGGTTTGTGCAATGTCCGTCATGGTGTCTGTCCGTCTGTCCGTCCGTATGTGTGCAAGTTTTTTCCACACCCTTCAAGCTAGGGACTTGAAACTTTCCAATTCTCTTAATCTATGGCATAGTAAATTAAAGTGTCAAGATTGGGGTTCTACGATAACTGGGGGGCTGGCAAATCGATAAATTCGATAACTCAAAAACGATAAATCCGCATATTTCACACACCCTTACAGCTAGAACTACCAAATTGGTAAGAAGATAGCTACTAGCAACCCCCAAAAAACTGCATCAAAAATTTTGGAGCCATGCCCCCCCATTCCGCCCCCAGACCCCCCGCATTTTAAAGTCAAAAAAGCCTATATCTCCCACAGTTTTTGAGCTAGAGCCACCAAATTTGGTGCCAATTTAGCTGATGATGACCCCCCGAAAACTGCACCAAAAGTTTGGATGCCACGCCCACCAAACCGCCCTAGCTGCCCCCAGATGCCCCAACACTTCGTAAAAAACGGGAATGCGTGTATCTTCCATAGTAGTGGAGCTAGAGCCACCAAATTTGGTTGGAAAATAGCTGGTAACGACCCCAAATCAATCTGCATCAAAGTTTTGGAGCCTAGCCCATCCATTCCGCCCCCCTTTCCCCACCTTATACAAACTTGAGCTAGAGTCACCAAATTTGGTATGACGGTAGCATTTGACATTCCACAAGGATCTGCAGCAAAAATTTGGATGCCACGCCCAACCATACCGCCCCCAGCCCCATAGCCCCCCTTTCCCCACCTTATACAAACTTTGAGCTAGAGTCACCAAATTTGGTATGAAGGTAGCATTTGACATTCCACAAGGATCTGCAGCAAAAATTTGGATGCCACGCCCAACCATACCACCCCCAGCCCCCCTTTCCCCACTTTATACAAACTTTGAGCTAGAGTCTGTAAAGGAGTAATTTAGCCAGGGTATAAACTCAGTCTGGCCAGGTACACCACACAAGAATATTTATGTATTTTGGTGGGACTATAACGCACGCGGTTTTACAAGTTGGAAAGGGAAACGCTGGCGTCGACACCAGCGCGACAGCCGGCACACTCAGCAGCCAGAGTATAAAGCGACTCAGCTTAACTCGCGGGCGCGCGTGTACAAAAAAACCAAAGAAGAGAAATAGAAAGAAAGAAAACACACAGCAATTGCACTCCACTGGGTCACGGACTTACCGGCGACCAATTTATTCAATTCCTATAAAAGGTTCTGTGCACAAGAAAGCCTAAACCTAGCTACATATATATACTATATATATGAACTACCGCGAACTATTCCCTCTACCTTATCTTTACTAAACTCTATATCTTTGCTACTAACTCGTCAACTACCTTTTAGCGCGTACGCGTCTGCTCACTTCCGTATATCAATCGCAACTCCCCTTTCTGTCCTTATAACCTACCCTTTCTTTTCTCCCTCTCGCGTACGCGTCTGCTCACTTGCGGAGGTCAATCATAACTACTTCACACACGCTTCGGCTTCGGCCCAAGTTGCAGATTTTGCCACTCCCCACACTTGCTCGTGACCGTGGTGGATTTGATGATCGCAGCTGGCGCGCTGCATCTTGCGACTCTGCGTTTTGGGGCGGTTATATTTAAATTCTTAGGCGTTAGGCGTCAATCAAAATAAGTACATCCGATAAATCTAGATACTTTACGCTCCTTGCGTTATTAATTATAAATACTGCGCACTCCTTGCGTCTAACAAAACTATACCTACAACTCGAACAACCCCTGCGCTTCTTGCAACTTAACAACTATCAATATAATTCAGGTAACTCAAACAACCGATGCGCTTCTTGTGACTTAAAAACTATAAATATAATAAATATAACTATTTGTGAAGGGGCCGACGCGGCCTACTTCACAAGTCACCAAATTTGGTATGAAGGTAGCATTTGACATTCCACAAGGATCTGCGGCAAAAATTTGCATGCCACGCCCAACCATACCGCCCCCAGCCCCCCTTTCCCCACTTTATACAAACTTCGAGCTAGAGTCACCAAATTTGGTATGAAGATAGCAATTGACATCCCACATAGATCTGCACCAAATATTTGAATGCCACGCCCAACCATACCGCCCCCAGCCCCCTTTCGCCACTTTATACAAACTTTGAGCTAGAGTCACCAAATTTGTTATGAAGATAGCAATTGACATTCCACAAAGATCTGCATCAAAAATTTGGATGCAATTCCACCCATACCGCCCCAGCCCCCTTTCCCAACTTTATACAAACTTCGAGCTAGAGTCACCAATTTGGTATGAAGATAGCAATTGACATCCCACATGGATGGGCATCAAAATTTTTAATACTGGTATCGAGTATACCGCAGTCGGTTGCGTCCGACTGCAACGTTTCCACTTGTTTTGTTTGATGTTTTCCACAATTCAATAGATTTAACAATGAAAATAGAAATTACAGTTTATTTGAAATAAATATTGATTTGACAGCAAATACAAAGAAATCTGTTTTTGAAAATTGGAAAAACGTGTTAAAAAATTCTGTTTTTTTTTTTACCTCCAATGGCAATAAAAATTTCAGTTTAGTTCACAATTGAAAATTGGGAAAACGTGCAAAAAAAATGCAGTTATTATACTCGATACCTAAGGTAAAGAGTATATTGGCTTTGTTTAATGTCCGTCATGGTGTCTGTCCGTCCGTACGTCCGTCTGTATGTTCGCAACTTTTTTCTACACCCTTCAAGCTAGAGACTTGAAACTTCCAATTCTCTTAATCTATGGGATAGTAAATTAAAGTGTCATGATGGGGGTTCTACGATAACTGGGGGGCTGACAAATCGATAAATTCGATAACTCAAAACCGATAAATCCACATATTTCGCACGTCCTTACAGCTAGAACTACCAAATTTGGTAAGCAAATAGCTACTAGCAACCCCCAAAAAACTGCATCAAATTTTGGAGCCACGCCCACCCAATCCGCCCCCAGCCCCCCTGAATTTTTAGTCAAAAAGCTTATATCTCCCAAAGTTTTTGAACTAGAGCCACCAAATTTGGTGCCAAGTTAGGTGAGATGACCCCCCAAAAACTGCATCAAAAGTTTGGATGCCACGCCCACCAATAATTTCCTAGCCGCCCCAAGCTGCCCCAACGCTTCGACAAAAACGGGAATGCGTTTATCTTCCAGAGTTGTGGAGCTAGATCCACCAAATTGGTAGAATGATAGCTGGCAACGAACCCCAAAAATCTTCATCAAGGTTTGGAGCCACGCCTACCCATTTCGCCCCCCTTTCCCCACCTTTTACAAACATTTAGCTAGAGTCACCAAATTTGGTATGAAGAGAGCAATGACATTACGCAAAGATCAGCATCAAAAATTTGGATGCCACGCCCAACCATACCGCCCCCAGCCCCCCTTCTCCTTTTTATACAAACTTTGAGCTAGAGTCTGTAAAGGAGTAACTTAGCCAGGGTATAAACTCAGTCTGGCCAGGTACACCACACAAGAATATTTATTTATTTTGGTGGGACTATAACGCACGCGGTTTTACAAGTTGGAAAGGGAAACGCTGGCGTCGACACCAGCGTGACAGCCGGCACACTCAGCAGCCAGAGTATAAAGCGACTCAGCTTAACTCGCGGGCGAGCGTGTACAAAAAAACCAAAGAAGAGAAATAGAAAGAAAGAAAACACACAGCAATTGCACTCCTGGGGTCACGGACTTACCGGCGACCAATTTATTCAATTCCTATAAAAGGTTCTGTGCACAAGAAAGCCTAAACCTAGCTACATATATATACTTATATATATGAACTACCGCGAACTATCCCCTCTTACCTTATCTTTACTAAACTCTATATCTTTGCTACT
>JARNME010000404.1:60840555-60861609 GCA_030179655.1 Scaptomyza flava
AGGTACGGCAAAGTAAAAACATTGCATTGGCCGTTGCCTCTTCCGGTATTGCAGCCACTTTACTAAATGGTGGTCGCACAGCGCATTCTACTCTAAAGATCCCATTTAATTTGTTTCATTTAGAAGCACCACATTGCTCAATTTCAAAGCAATTTAATATTGCTGCTGTGCTCAAAGATGGCAAGCTCAAAGTTTGGATAAGTGTACTATGGCCCATAAAGGTGCTTTTGAAGCTGTAGATCGATCTTTGAAAGACATTCGAGATTGTGAATACCTAATGGGTGGCATAACTGTTCTCTTAGCTGGTGATTTTCGACAAACTCTTCCAGTGATCCCCAGAGGAACAAGAGCAGATTAAATAAATGCGTGCTTAAAGTCTTCAATTTTGTGGTCCAAAATACATAAAATTGCATTAACAAAAAATATGCGAGTGCACTTTAGAGGTGATAGCATAGCTGGTGAATTTGCAGAAATGCTTCTTCAAATAGGAAATGGATTATTTCCAGCCCATGATGGCAACATAACTTAACCATCAACTTTGTGTCATGTTGTAAAAGTATTGAAGAGCTTACTCTACCAATATTTCCGGATATTACAAATATCTCTAAAAAATCACTCGAATGGTTTTCAGAACGTGATATTTTGACTGCGAGAAATGACAATGCATTGGAAATAAACGAGTTTTTAATAAAAATCATTTCAAAGTGAAGAAATTACATATAACTCGATTGATTCTGTGACTGAAATCGAAGATGCAGTTCATTACCCCGTTGAGTTTCTTAATTCATTAAATCCGGCTGGCCTGCCTCAACATAAATTAACTTTAAAGAATGGTTCACCTGTAATGTTGATATATATTGGGGAAACGGTTTTTATACCGAGAATTCCATTAATTAATACCTTCTGATTCTGAATTGCCGTTTCTTTTTAAAAGATTGCAATTTCCTTTAAAAGTTTGCTTTGCCATAACAATCAATAAATCACAGAGTCAGTTGGCTTGCATTGCAAAATCGAGCGCGCATCGTGAGGGGGGTTGGCGAGCGAAGTGAGCAGGGGGGGACCCCCTTGTAACAATATAAATTGGGTTATTGTGAACGCAGCAATTGCTTGCCAATGCAGAATCGCATATTGGCAATTTCCGCGTTGACTATCCGCTGTTTTGGTAACTCTGTATGTGTGTCGGTTCTATGTGTAACTAGGGGGCTCCGCCCCATGCTCGATTAGCTCGCCATCCCCCAGTTAGCCCAATTAAGCACTACATGCTTAACGATGAGCTCTCGAACTTCACTCGCGAATATATCATCCTCATAGACATAGAGTAAAAACGGACCAGAATAAACACGCAACATCGCCAATAATTGAAATGACAGTGTGTGGTACAATCAGCATATGAGATGCCATATTCATATAACAGTAAAACCACTTACCTTGTGATAGCAAGATTAGCTTCAATACAAATTTCAGTTTATTTAAACATTAGGCCTTTTCATACTCGATACCGAAGGTAAAGAGTATATTGGTTTTGTGCAATGTCCGTCATGGTGTCTGTCCGTCTGTCCGTCCGTATGTGTGCAAGTTTTTTCCACACCCTTCAAGCTAGGGACTTGAAACTTTCCAATTCTCTTAATCTATGGGATAGTAAATTAAAGTGTCAAGATTGGGGTTCTACGATAACTGGGGGGCTGGCAAATCGATAAATTCGATAACTCAAAAACGATAAATCCGCATATTTCACACACCCTTACAGCTAGAACTACCAAATTTGGTAAGAAGATAGCTACTAGCAACCCCCAAAAAACTGCATCAAAAATTTTGGAGCCATGCCCCCCCCATTCCGCCCCCAGACCCCCCGCATTTTAAAGTCAAAAAAGCCTATATCTCCCACAGTTTTTGAGCTAGAGCCACCAAATTTGGTGCCAATTTAGCTGATGATGACCCCCCGAAAACTGCACCAAAAGTTTGGATGCCACGCCCACCAAACCGCCCTAGCTGCCCCCAGATGCCCCAACACTTCGTAAAAAACGGGAATGCGTGTATCTTCCATAGTAGTGGAGCTAGAGCCACCAAATTTGGTTGGAAAATAGCTGGTAACGACCCCAAATCAATCTGCATCAAAGTTTTGGAGCCTAGCCCATCCATTCCGCCCCCCTTTCCCCACCTTATACAAACTTTGAGCTAGAGTCACCAAATTTGGTATGACGGTAGCATTTGACATTCCACAAGGATCTGCAGCAAAAATTTGGATGCCACGCCCAACCATACCGCCCCCAGCCCCATAGCCCCCCTTTCCCCACCTTATACAAACTTTGAGCTAGAGTCACCAAATTTGGTATGAAGGTAGCATTTGACATTCCACAAGGATCTGCAGCAAAAATTTGGATGCCACGCCCAACCATACCACCCCCAGCCCCCCTTTCCCACTTTATACAAACTTTGAGCTAGAGTCTGTAAAGGAGTAATTTAGCCAGGGTATAAACTCAGTCTGGCCAGGTACACCACACAAGAATATTTATGTATTTTGGAGGGACTATAACGCACGCGGTTTTACAAGTTGGAAAGGGAAACGCTGGCGTCGACACCAAAGCGACAGCCGGCACACTCAGCAGCCAGAGTATAAAGCGACTCAGCTTAACTCGCGGGCGCGCGTGTACAAAAAAACCAAAGAAGAGAAATAGAAAGAAAGAAAACACACAGCAATTGCACTCCACTGGGTCACGGACTTACCGGCGACCAATTTATTCAATTCCTATAAAAGGTTCTGTGCACAAGAAAGCCTAAACCTAGCTACATATATATACTTATATATATGAACTACCGCGAACTATTCCCTCTTACCTTATCTTTACTAAACTCTATATCTTTGCTACTAACTCGTCAACTACCTTTTAGCGCGTACGCGTCTGCTCACTTCCGTATATCAATCGCAACTCCCCTTTCTGTCCTTATAACCTACCCTTTCTTTTCTCCCTCTCGCGTACGCGTCTGCTCACTTGCGGAGGTCAATCATAACTACTTCACACACGCTTCGGCTTCGGCCCAAGTTGCAGATTTTGCCACTCCCCACACTTGCTCGTGACCGTGGTGGATTTGATGATCGCAGCTGGCGCGCTGCATCTTGCGACTCTGCGTTTTGGGGCGGTTATATTTAAATTCTTAGGCGTTAGGCGTCAATCAAAAATAAGTACATCCGATAAATCTAGATACTTTACGCTCCTTGCGTTTATTAATTATAAATACTGCGCACTCCTTGCGTCTAACAAAACTATACCTACAACTCGAACAACCCCTGCGCTTCTTGCAACTTAACAACTATCAATATAATTCAGGTAACTCAAACAACCGATGCGCTTCTTGTGACTTAAAAACTATAAATATAATAAATATAACTATTTGTGAAGGGGCCGACGCGGCCTACTTCACAAGTCACCAAATTTGGTATGAAGGTAGCATTTGACATTCCACAAGGATCTGCGGCAAAAATTTGCATGCCACGCCCAACCATACCGCCCCCAGCCCCCCTTTCCCCACTTTATACAAACTTCGAGCTAGAGTCACCAAATTTGGTATGAAGATAGCAATTGACATCCCACATAGATCTGCACCAAATATTTGAATGCCACGCCCAACCATACCGCCCCCAGCCCCCCTTTCGCCACTTTATACAAACTTTGAGCTAGAGTCACCAAATTTGTTATGAAGATAGCAATTGACATTCCACAAAGATCTGCATCAAAAATTTGGATGCAATTCCACCCATACCGCCCCCAGCCCCCCTTTCCCCACTTTATACAAACTTCGAGCTAGAGTCACCAAATTTGGTATGAAGATAGCAATTGACATCCCACATGGATGGGCATCAAATTTTTAATACTAGTATCGAGTATACCGCAGTCGGTTGCGTCCGACTGCAACGTTTCCACTTGTTTTGTTTGATGTTTTCCACAATTCAATAGATTTAACAATGAAAATAGAAATTACAGTTTATTTGAAATAAATATTGATTTGACAGCAAATACAAAGAAATCTGTTTTTGAAAATTGGAAAAACGTGTTAAAAAATTCTGTTTTTTTTTTTTACCTCCAATGGCAATAAAAATTTCAGTTTAGTTCACAATTGAAAATTGGGAAAACGTGCAAAAAAAATGCAGTTATTATACTCGATACCTAAGGTAAAGAGTATATTGGCTTTGTTTAATGTCCGTCATGGTGTCTGTCCGTCCGTACGTCCGTCTGTATGTTCGCAACTTTTTTCTACACCCTTCAAGCTAGAGACTTGAAACTTTCCAATTCTCTTAATCTATGGGATAGTAAATTAAAGTGTCATGATGGGGGTTCTACGATAACTGGGGGGCTGACAAATCGATAAATTCGATAACTCAAAACCGATAAATCCACATATTTCGCACGTCCTTACAGCTAGAACTACCAAATTTGGTAAGCAAATAGCTACTAGCAACCCCCAAAAAACTGCATCAAAATTTTGGAGCCACGCCCACCCAATCCGCCCCCAGCCCCCCTGAATTTTTTAGTCAAAAAAGCTTATATCTCCCAAAGTTTTTGAACTAGAGCCACCAAATTTGGTGCCAAGTTAGGTGATGATGACCCCCCAAAAACTGCATCAAAAGTTTGGATGCCACGCCCACCAATAATTTCCTAGCCGCCCCAAGCTGCCCCAACGCTTCGACAAAAACGGGAATGCGTTTATCTTCCAGAGTTGTGGAGCTAGATCCACCAAATTTGGTAGAATGATAGCTGGCAACGAACCCCAAAAATCTTCATCAAAGTTTTGGAGCCACGCCTACCCATTTCGCCCCCCTTTCCCCACCTTTTACAAACATTTAGCTAGAGTCACCAAATTTGGTATGAAGAGAGCAATTGACATTACGCAAAGATCAGCATCAAAAATTTGGATGCCACGCCCAACCATACCGCCCCCAGCCCCCCTTTCTCCTTTTTATACAAACTTTGAGCTAGAGTCTGTAAAGGAGTAACTTAGCCAGGGTATAAACTCAGTCTGGCCAGGTACACCACACAAGAATATTTATTTATTTTGGTGGGACTATAACGCACGCGGTTTTACAAGTTGGAAAGGGAAACGCTGGCGTCGACACCAGCGTGACAGCCGGCACACTCAGCAGCCAGAGTATAAAGCGACTCAGCTTAACTCGCGGGCGAGCGTGTACAAAAAAACCAAAGAAGAGAAATAGAAAGAAAGAAAACACACAGCAATTGCACTCCACTGGGTCACGGACTTACCGGCGACCAATTTATTCAATTCCTATAAAAGGTTCTGTGCACAAGAAAGCCTAAACCTAGCTACATATATATACTTATATATATGAACTACCGCGAACTATCCCCTCTTACCTTATCTTTACTAAACTCTATATCTTTGCTACTAACTCGTCAACTACCTTTTAGCGCGTACGCGTCTGCTCACTTCCGTATATCAATCGCAACTCCCCTTTCTGTCCTTATAACCTACCCTTTCTTTTCTCCCTCTCGCGTACGCGTCTGCTCACTTGCGGAGGTCAATCATAACTACTTCGCCCACGCTTCGGCTTCGGCCCAAGTTGCAGATTTTGCCACTCCCCACACTTGCTCGTGACCGTGGTGGATTTGATGATCGCAGCTGGCGCGCTGCATCTTGCGACTCTGCGTTTTGGGGCGGTTATATTTAAATTCTTAGGCGTTAGGCGTCAATCAAAAATAAGTACATCCGATAAATCTAGATACTTTACGCTCCTTGCGTTTATTAATTATAAATACGGCGCACTCCTTGCGTCTAACAAAACTATACCTACAACTCGAACAACCCCTGCGCTTCTTGCGACTTAACAACTATCAATATAATACAGGTAACTCAAACAACCGATGCGCTTCTTGTGACTTAAAAACTATAAATATAATAAATATAACTATTCGTGAAGGGGCCGACGCGGCCTACTTCACAAGTCACCAAATTTGGTATGAAGGTAGCATTTGACATTCCACAAGGATCTGCGGCAAAAATTTGCATGCCACGCCCAACCATACCGCCCCCAGCCCCCCTTTCCCCACTTTATACAAACTTCGAGCTAGAGTCACCAAATTTGGTATGAAGATAGCAATTGACATCCCACATAGATCTGCACCAAATATTTGAATGCCACGCCCAACCATACCGCCCCCAGCCCCCCTTTCGCCACTTTATACAAACTTTGAGCTAGAGTCACCAAATTTGTTATGAAGATAGCAATTGACATTCCACAAAGATCTGCATCAAAATTTGGATGCAATTCCACCCATACCGCCCCCAGCCCCCCTTTCCCCACTTTATACAAACTTCGAGCTAGAGTCACCAAATTTGGTATGAAGATAGCAATTGACATCCCACATGGATGGGCATCAAAATTTTTAATACTAGTATCGAGTATACCGCAGTCGGTTGCGTCCGACTGCAACGTTTCCACTTGTTTTGTTTGATGTTTTCCACAATTCAATAGATTTAACAATGAAAATAGAAATTACAGTTTATTTGAAATAAATATTGATTTGACAGCAAATACAAAGAAATCTGTTTTTGAAAATTGGAAAAACGTGTTAAAAAATTCAGTTTTTTTTTTTACCTCCAATGGCAATAAAAATTTCAGTTTAGTTCACAATTGAAAATTGGGAAAACGTGCAAAAAAAAATGCAGTTATTATACTCGATACCTAAGGTAAAGAGTATATTGGCTTTGTTTAATGTCCGTCATGGTGTCTGTCGGACGGTCCGTCTGTATGTTCGCAACTTTTTTCCACACCCTTCAAGCTAGAGACTTGAAACTTTCCAATTCTCTTAATCTATGGGATAGTAAATTAAAGTGTCATGATGGGGGTTCTACGATAACTGGGGGGCTGACAAATCGATAAATTCGATAACTCAAAACCGATAAATCCACATATTTCGCACGTCCTTACAGCTAGAACTACCAAATTTGGTAAGCAAATAGCTACTAGCAACCCCCAAAAAACTGCATCAAAATTTTGGAGCCACGCCCACCCAATCCGCCCCCAGCCCCCCTGAATTTTTTAGTCAAAAAAGCTTATATCTCCCAAAGTTTTTGAACTAGAGCCACCAAATTTGGTGCCAAGTTAGGTGATGATGACCCCCCAAAAACTGCATCAAAAGTTTGGATGCCACGCCCACCAATAATTTCCTAGCCGCCCCAAGCTGCCCCAACGCTTCGACAAAAACGGGAATGCGTTTATCTTCCAGAGTTGTGGAGCTAGATCCACCAAATTTGGTAGAATGATAGCTGGCAACGAACCCCAAAAATCTTCATCAAAGTTTTGGGGCCACGCCTACCCATTTCGCCCCCCTTTCCCCACCTTTTCCAAACATTTAGCTAGAGTCACCAAATTTGGTATGAAGAGAGCAATTGACATTACGCAAAGATCTGCATCAAAAATTTGGATGCCACGCCCAGCCATGCTTCCCCCAGCCCCCCTTTCCCTACTTTTTACAATATTCGAGCTAGAGTCACCAAATTTGGTATGAAGATAGCAATTTTCATTCCACACAGATCTGCATCAAGACTTTGGATGCCACAATTACCCATACCGCCCCCAGCCCCCTTTCCCACGTTATACAAACTTAGAGCTAGAGTTACCAAATTTGGTATGAAGATAGAAATTGACATTCCACAAAGATCTGCATCAAAAATTTGGATGCCACGCCCAGCCATACTGCCCCCAGCCCCCCTATCCCCACTTTTTACAAACTTTGAGCTAGAGTCACCAAATTTGGTATGAAGATAGCAATTGACATTTCGCAAAGATCTGCAGTAAAAATTTAGATGCCACACCCACCCATACCGCTCCCAGCCCCCCTTTCCACAGGTCTTACAAACTTTGAGTTAGAGTCACCAAATTTGGAAGGAATATAGTTGGTGGCATCCCCATCTGCATCGGAGAATCTTTAAGGCAGCGTGCACCCCTGCCCCATCCGAACCCCTTTGCAAACAGGCCTCTTTTTAAGCGGTTTTAATACTGGTATCGAGTATGCCGCAGTCGGTTGCGTCCGACTGAAACGTTTCCACTTGTTTTTTGTTTGATGCTTTCCCCAATTTAGTAGATTTAACAAAGACAACAGAAATAAGGGTTTATTTGAAATAAAAATTGATATGACAGCAAATGCAAATAAATCTGTTTTTAAAAAAAAACTTTTTTAAATTGGGAAAACGTGCTAAAATTGCATTTATATTGGTTTTGCAAGCTCTTATCCAAAATATAGAAATGAGGAAATGTTTTAAAAGCTAAAGGCTAGAATTGAATTTCATGTTTTTTCTCTTCGTTCAAATCTGGCTAAGATAAAGCGCTTTAAAAGCTTGCCGCGACTTTTTTATATGGTTAGAGGAGGAATTTGCAAAAATCCCGTCTTATTGCGCATCCTTGCTATCAAATCTACATCCCTGCAAAATTTCATTAAGCAGCTAATGCTTTAGTCATTGAGTCATACGGATAACACAGGTTCAAATTGGCTGTAGCAAATTAGTATCTTATCAGCGTTCTCTGTTGTTCCCTTAAAGTATGAAATGGGTATGAAAAGTAACGCATGTACATATGATGAATAATAAAATAATTAAAGAAAATACATTTGCCATGGGTAATAAGGTGATCTTGTGATGCATGTACACATATGTATGTACAAGCTTTAATTTACCATTTTTACATTTTTGATTATTGTTGGTTTCATTCCTGTTTGAAGTTGAAAAAAAAAAACCAAGTATTAATGTGTTTCACTGTATCTAGATTTTATTTTGAACTAATGAAGAAAATATGCATAAACAAAAAAAAGGCAAACATAATATTCGGTTTTATTCAACATAAGTAACAATTATCTATTTAATCTTTTAAAAAAACGTATTCTAGTATTTTGTATGGTACCCATTAATTTAAATGGAATTGCCTAGGCGCTTTGGCATATTTTGTATAACTTTTTTGGTATATTCCTGGCCAACTTGCGCCCACTCTTCCTGCAGCCGTTGTTTTAAAACTGTTATGGATGATTTTGGCGTTTTGTTCACACGGCGGTCCAATTCACTCCACAAATTTTCTATAGGATTTAAGTCTGGTGATTGGGGCGGCGTTTCCAATACTTTAGGACAGTTATTCAATAGTCAAGAACTCACTTTATAGGCCTTGTGCTTCGGATCATTATCCTGATAATTAAAATACTTCGGCCTTTATCTCCGGAGCACTCAATCTTCGATTCTTCTTGATCTTCCTCACTATTTCTGTTTCTTCCCTAATCGTCAATATTTTTGGTTGCCCTTTTTGCTTTAAAAACTACTCTTCCCTAATTTTTAAATCTTCGGACGATGTCACCGACCGTACTTGGCTTCATATTAAGCATTTCGGCAGTTTCTTTGTATGTTTTGCCCTTTAAATGAAACTGGAGAACAAGTTCTCGCTTCTGCAAGGTAGAATTATTCCCTTTACGGCCCATTTTAGTTTAAAATCTTAAAATTCAATTTTGCGGTTCGTTCGCTGCCAATGTATGTTAGAAAAGTGTTGGCTTTTCGGGGATACCCATTTTTCGTGACATTTGTGGCTGTTTAGAGTTGCGACATTGTTGTATTGTAAGACTTTGCAAAAAAACTGAATATTAATGTTGCGCAAATTATTGCGCAAGTTTTTGCGCAAATTTTTTTGTTAATGCATATTAGCTTTATTAGTTCAAAATAAAATCTAGATATATATAGCTTTAAGAAAAGCTGATTTAACAAGCTTTAATTTACCATTTTTGCATTTTTCATTATTCTTGGCTTTAATCATTTTATTCGTTTTTGAAGATGAAAAAAAAAAACCGAGTATTAATGTTATCCACTGTATGTCCGTCTGTCTTTCTGACTGCGTTCTGTCAACAAGAATTCACTAAATAGAGCTGCCAAACAGCAAAATTCCATTATTCAATTGGAACTCGTAACGTAACTAAGCGTAGCTACCACTCGTTTTGAGAGCGCACTTCGGGCTTCTCTTGTGCTTCGTGTGTCATTCGCCAGCCATTTCGCTTCCTAACTTTGCTACAACATTTTTGTTGATAGCACAACCAGCCAGCCATACTCTGTGTATGCGCCGCTAGCCTGCGATTTTATAGCGCGCAGTGGCTTCTTCAATTGCTGTACCCCCATTTTTTTCCTTGTATTCCTTATGTGCGCTTATTTTATTGCTTATCTTACTGCGTCGACCTAGCACCAGCAAAGCAAATGAGCGAATTAATAAAAACATACATATATAATATATATGTATGCAGTTTTGGTGGTAGCCAGGCATTGATTTTTGATTTTTGCTAGCCGAAAGGCTAGCTACCATAAGAATGTGTGTGTCCCTGTCTCTATGCATGTCCATATTTTAATGTATGCGTACTATTTACCAGGCAAATTCATTGACCTTTCTCAACTAATATGAATTTCGGCAAACGCTAAACAGACAATTTTATATTAAATTTGTATTATTTGCCTACAAAAAACCCAATAAATCCCAGAAGAACAATACTTCCAAGGCAGTTTTGGGGCTAATCGAACATTTGCTGATCAGGCGAACAGCAAAATGAACAAGCGTCTAGTTGAATAAGCAGGCAATTATCAGCTTTGCATTGCTGGTCATACATGGTTAGGTTAGGTTAGAGCGGTTACCAAGGAGGGAAACCCCCTCGGCGCACTTAGGCCACACTCGGCCCATTGTGATGCCGCGAAAGGCTCTGAGACCCCTCTATCACTCTTGGTATGACTCCGCATCATGAGTCCATCCTGTGACTTGGATGTACCTTGCTACATCTTTGGGTCTTTTACTCGCAAGTTCAGGTAGATCTTCGAAGAAAAAGTCACCAAGGATTCTTTGCCTAGTTTTGCATAAGGCCGGACAGGTACAAAGAAGGTGAAGAACTGTTTCTTCTTCCTCCTCGTCTCTACAACTTCTGCAGAAGTCGTTGTGTGGGACCAATAATCTGGCCGCATGTGCCTCCACAAGCCAATGCCCAGTCATCACTCTGGTAACAATAGAGCACTTGTTCCGGCTTAGGAGGCAGAGCTCATTTGATCTTTTCCGGCATCTAGTTGGCCAGGTTTGATGAGCAATACGTGAGTTGTGAGTGGAGAGATGCCATACTCTGTTGGCTTCCATCTCGAAGAAATCTCTTAGGTTGAGTCTACAGGATGCCATAGGTATACCAATGCACTCTTTGTCTGGAAGGAGTTCCATGGTAGTTCCTTATCTGGCAAGTTCATCAGCGATGCAGTTGCCTTCTATGTCCCTATGTCCTGGGACCCATACTAGGCATATGCTAAACTGCTCTGCCATCTCGCTTAGAGATTTGCGACAGTTATGAACAGCCTTAGAGTTCGACGTGTACGACTCCAGCGATCTAATAGCTGCTTGGCTGTCTGTGAGGATATAGATTTTACTGACATTACACCTATGTGGAATGCAACTTAGTGACTCCTGAATTGCTAGCACTTCTGCCTGGAAGACGCTACAGTGGTCAGGGAGTCGAAAAGCTTTGCGTAAGTTAAAATTGGCGCAGAAAATGCCGCCTCCTACTCTACCGTCCAGCTTTGAGCCGTCTGTAAAAATTTATATAGCTTCCGCAGGTCTTGCGGGCAAGCCTTCTTCCCAGTTCTCTCTAGTTGGGATTAGGGTGGTAAAGGGAGTGTCTAAATACACCTGTGGGATCTGATAATCCGTATTGTCTGGTATGAGTGGATTGTCTTTCAAGATACTTGAATGTCCAAAGTCCTGGCCTATCCACTGTTGCTATTTTCCGCCCCATCATTTCGACAGGTAGGAAGTGCAGTATGGCATCAAGAGCGTTACCCGGGGTCGTACGTAAAGCTCTTGTTATGCAGAGCGCAGCAGTTCGCTGCACCCTTCCTAATTTCCTGGTGACTGTTTTCTTGTCAAGTGCAGGCCACCAGACAGAAACACCATAGAATAAAATTGGTCTGACAACCGCAGTGTAGAGCCAATGGACAACTTGCGGAGTCATGGCCCATTTAAGTCCGATTGTCTTCCTACAGGCGTATAGAGCAACATGTGCCTTCCTTATACGCTCTCTTAAGAATCCAGTTTAATTTCTTGTCTAGAATTAGACCTAGGTATCTTGCTGAGTCACTAAAGGACAGTTCAACCCCATCTAGAGTTGGTGGCTGTAGAGACGGAATTTTGTATTTCCTCGTAAAGAGGACCAGCTCCGTTTTAGCAGGATTAACTCCTAATCCAGATCTTTTTGCCCAACCGGAAAGCCTAGCAAGGGCTTCCGTCATTCGGTCACATAACGTCTGCGGGAACTTGCCTGAAAAGGCTAGGGCAACGTCGTCTGCATAGGCTACCACTTTGCACCCTCCCCCATCCATGGACAGCAGCAGTTGGTTTACTGCTACGTTCCATAGAAGAGGAGAGAGGACTCCGCCTTGTGGGGTTCCACGATCAACGGATTTGGTGACAGTCACTGCCCCCAGTGCGGCCCTTACGATCCTGCATTGGAGCATCTGATCGATCAGGTGCACAGTCAGGGAGTCAACCCCCAAATCCGTCAGCGAGTCGGTGATAGTCCTAGGAGTGACGTTGTTGAAAGCTCCCTCTATGTCTAGGAACGCTACTAGCGTATAGTTTTCCCTGTGTATAGACTTTTCAATGTATGCAGTAAGTGCATTCAGTGCGGTCTCGGTAGACTTGCCCTTAGAATAGGCATGCTGAACTGGTGAGAAAAGCGATATGGGAATAGTGCTTCTCAAATGAAGACAGAGCAGCCTCTCCATCGTTTTCAGTAGAAAAGACGAGAGACTGATAGGTCGAAAATCTTTAGCTGTTGTGTGCGAGGGTTTTCCGGCTTTTGGGATTATACCACTTTTAAAAACCCTGGAAAATATTTTCTTAAGCCAATTGATGGCTAATTTCCCCGCGGACTGCAATTGGGCAGGAATGATATTGTCTATTCCTGGTGATTTATAGGGTTTGAAGCTCTTAACTGCACGATGGATATTGCTTTCACTGAGCAATTGCAAGAGCTTCTGTGTCTCCCCGCTAGGGGAAGCGAAGCTCCTTTTTGAACACGAAGAGCCCTGCCTTGTAGTCAGCCCATGTCTGTTCGTCATTTTGAGCCTTTGCTTTATTGTAGAGTTTTCTGGCAGCTGCCCTCAACTCTCCGATTTTAGCAGTCCACCAAGGGGGTTTCTTCTTCCTTTTTGGTCTGCTAATAGGACAAGATGCATTCAGGGCGCTTTCACACGCTTTACTGAATTTTCTTATGAGAAAGGTTGTAAACTCGACGGTATTTGGCCCTTCAGGTGGAGTTTCAGGGAGCAATCTTTGCAGAGAAACAGCGTAATTCTTCCAATCAGTTCTTCTTAAGTTTCTGAACTGAGTTGGTTTGGGACTTTGGATCTGTACTATGGTTTCAATATACCTATGATCCGAGAAGGAGTGCTCATCCAGGACCTTCCAAGAGAGGATTTGATCCCATAAAGAGGCAGAGACAAGAGTAATATCTAGGACTTCCCTGCGGTTTTTGATAATAAAGGTCGGGTCCTTACCATTATTACAAATAAGCATGTTGGTATTGAGAAGGTAGTCAAAAATCAACTCACCCCTTACGTTTGTATCAGTGCTTCCCCACTGATGATGATGGGCATTTGCGTCGCAGCCCACTATTAGCCGAAGGCCTCCCAGCTCGCAGTCGGCGATCAGCTGGCAAAGCGACGGATGCGGAGGGTCGCCCTTATGGTCGTGGGCGAAGTAGCTAGAGGCTAGTCGGATTGGTTCCGTCTCCAGCTCCAGACACGCTGCAGTGTTGTCTGCGTTGCTATACTTTGGGAGCAAAAATATGTTTAAATGTCTTTTTGCAAGTATGCAGGTTCTATATCTACCTTCGGTTCCAGCTAATAGTAGCTTGTGTTCATGTGTCCTCAATCCAGAAACCCTGCCACCACACACCCAGGGTTCCTGTATAAGGACTATGTCTACTGTACCCCTCTCCAGGTACAGCAGAAGAGCAGCCGATGCTGCCTTACTGTGGTGTAGATTTATCTGGAGAAGTCTCAAGGACATTCTTCAAATTCTTCTCCACCACAGTAATGTCGGCATCTTCATCGTCTCTATGTCTCCCCCGCTGTGGCCTAGCCGGGAGAGATCTCGGGCTAGCTCTGATGTCTCAGAGGCATAGCCTAATAGCTCCTCCTCATCTAGATCCTCGTCGTGGTCGATCTCCAGATTTGGCTCTTGCACGACGGACTCGTTGGCCTTGTCCGAGCGATACACCCTAACAGCCACGGTATTAAAGCCGTACTGTAAGGTGTCGCCGGACTTGGCGAGGTGCTCGCCAGTCTTGTCGTTCAACACCAAGAGAATCTGGCGCCGTGGACCATCCGCCTTTTCCAATTTTTCCACCCGCCAGTCTTGACGGCAGCTGCGGGTTGCAAAATTAGAAGACCTTTAGGATCTCGGCCGGATCATCGGGTTTAGCCGATACCCATACTCGAGCCCTAGGCCTGCTGGGCTCATCCTTCCAGTCCACAGCCTCCAACTTGGCCCCAGGGTAGACTTCACCCAGGGCAGAAATGGCCTCTTTGTAGATCTTGGCTGAGTGCATATCAGCGCATGCCACCACCTTCACGCAACCTTGATGCCAGCCGGCATCTTGGCATACGAGCGGTGGTCCTCCATTTGCCAGCATGATCTGCATAAAGGCTCCTTGCAGCTCGTTCTCCACCCACGGCCACTGGCTCCTCGGGATTTGGCCCCCCTCGCTGCCCTTATCCAGGACATCGAGAAGAACCTTACCCCTCGTCACCTCGGCGTAGGATTTCGTCCCGAGCTGCTGGCGCGACCGCTTGGCTTGTGGTGCGCTTCTAGCTTCCGGTAGCTGCCGCTTTGGCTTAGCGGCATCTGGCTCTTTCGCTGGAGCTGGATGAAAATCGGGCAAAATTGATTTTTCCCAATCCACCAGCTGCGAACCTTCTGGCGATGTTTCTGTGCAAGACAGGTTCCGGGTCAAGATACCCGCAGCACGTCTCTTGTCGTTGTACGACGGTTTCTTAGGTCCGGGCATGCTCGGCTTTATCGAGATTGAGGCCCGGTTTGGGGTGGAGGCTGAGCCCGCCGCATGTATGCTCTGCGGAGCTCTAGCCGGCACCTTGTATCCAGGTCTCGCCCCACGACTCGGCTGCCTGTCCGGAACCTTACCGCGTACACCTGGAATAGCACTGCCCGCTGGCTTACCGGGCAGCGCAGAAGATGAGGGATTGTTAGTCCCATCCGACTTTGGGCGAGTGTCGGCCTCTTTGTTTATTGTTTTGTTGTTAGCATTAGAGTTCATATTGTTCCCACGAGTAATAGGGAAGGGGATCGTCACCCGCGGCAGAGCCCATGTACCGCGGGAAGCCTACATAAAACAGGGTGGGACGGCTGTTCCCCCTGAGTTCGCATACTAGATACCGAGCTTCTCCCCGGCCACGCAACCATCGGCGTATGCTGTTCCACCTTGGCTTGAGGTGATTTGGAGAGTTGTCTTCTCTCGCCCGACTACGATTTGCCAGCACTCATTGGCAGAGACATGACCTGACCAAGAGCCTGTTTCCAGCCGCCCTCGCGAGGAGAGTATAGTCGCACTTCCGCCAGTGCACTACAGATACGGCACGCAGCCTAGATACCAGTACAAGTACCGGCATTAGACACTGCGTGATCATCCCCCTGTAGCACCTGACGTCTGACGGCCCTGGTCATACATACTCTTTCATGTTTTCAGCTCTATGACTCTTTCCCAATCATTTTGTCATCGCAACCACCATACATCTATGCTGCGATGCCTACAAATTGCGAAAGTGTATTCCAATCGTCAATTTGCCCAAGTCATTTGACTAAATTCTAAAGCAGAAGCAACACAAGAAAACGCTCGGCGAAGCCAAATTTAACAAGTGCAAAAGAGAATTAAGAAAACGGCCACGCACTGAACGCTGTGTGTGTGCCCACAGCTATGCAGAAGCAGAAGCAACACTGCACTGTTTATCATACATTCATTCATGTAAATATTGCAATGTGTGTAACACCGCTGGGCGAAGCAAAAATCTAGACTTAGTGTCTAAGTCATTTTCCTATGTCGCTTCTGTTCGTTCGTTTTTTGCGTGTTGTTGTAGGCAAATAATACAAATTTAATATAAAATTTGGCTGTTTAGCGTTTGCCCGAAATTCATATTAGTTGAGAAAGGTCAATGAATTGCCTGGCAAATAGTACGCATACATTAAAATATGGACATGCATAGAGACAGGGACACACACATTCTTATGGTAGCTAGCCTTTCGGCTAGCAAAAATAAAAAATCAATGCCTGGCTACCACCAAAACTGCATACATATATATTATATATGTATGTTTTTATTAATTCGCTCATTTGCTTTGCTGGTGCAAGGTCGACGCAGTAAGATAAGCAATAAAATAAGCGCACATAAGGAATACAAGGAAAAAAATGGGGGTACAGCAATTGAAGAAGCCACTGCGCGCTATAAAATCGCAGGCTAGCGGCGCATACACACAGTATGGCTGGCTGGTTGTGCTATCAACAAAAATGTTGTAGCAAAGTTAGGAAGCGAAATGGCTGGCGAATGACACACGAAGCACAAGAGAAGCCCGAAGTGCGCTCTCAAAACGAGTGGTAGCTACGCTTAGTTACGTTACGAGTTCCAATTGAATAATGGAATTTTGCTGTTTGGCAGCTCTATTTATAGCGTTTTCGATTGTACCAAAAAATGTAGCATTTTTGATACATTCATTCCGGGTGTGTGTTATCGTTTTCGATTCTATTCAGTGTTGCCTTTTGACAGTGCAGAAGGCAAAATTTTCAACACTGTCAAAATCGAGAGTGCTGCATTTGTTTCATACTGCACTTTTTTGTTCGATTGTGCCCATTAAAAATGCAAAACCAGGGCAGCACTGAAAAAATGTTTTGGCAGCATTTTTTAAGTGTAACATTATTATAGGGTTGCATTATTTTTTACAATCGAAAACGCTATTATTGAATTCTTGTTGCTACAACATATTTGTTGATAGCACAACCAGCCAGCAGTATTGTGTGTATGCGCCCGTATGCCAGCGATTTTGCAACGCGCAGACCCTTGTTTTTTGGGCTGATCGCCTGTTATCACATGCTTATGAGCGTGTGTATTCTTCATATGATCATATGGTTTGCCTCCTTCCTTTTCGTTCGTGTGACCTAGCTGTAAAGAAGCCATACACAAATGTGTATTCATAACAACATAGATATGTATATTTTTATATTAATCTGCGTTTTCATATGTTTTGCAGTTTTGGTGGACCTGGGCTTTGAAGCGATTTTAGATATTTTGCTTGGGCTGGGTAGTGTTAGTGCTCATTTACACGCTGAAGTTTTTTCGTGAATTTTCTCTCTGAATCTTTTGTTTGTAGGCAAGGGGAGTAGAGGGGTAAAATTTCAACAAAAATTCACTACTTGTTAAGTCGGCTGGCTAGTGTTAGTGCATTTGTATATTTACATGGCATATTTAGAAGTATTCGTAGCATTTGCCATGGCATTCATTGACCTTTCTCTGTTAAATTTGGTGCATATTTGTATTTTGCCTACAAAAACCTAAGAAGCAATACTTCCAAGGCAATCAACAGGAAAATAAACAAGCTTCTAGTAAAATAAGCAGGCGAATATCAGTTTTGCATTGCTGGTCATACATACTCTTTCATGTTTTCAGCTCTATGACACTTTCCAACAATTTTGCCATCGCAACTACCATACAGTTATGCAGCGATGCCTACAAATTGCGAAAGTGTATTCAGTTGTTCATTTGTCCAAGTCAGTTGCTGACTTTAAAAAGCAAAAGCGACATAAGAAAACGGCCGCGCATTGCACGCTGTGTGTGTTTAGTATACATTCATAAATGTAAATATTTCAATGTGTGTGTAACATCGCTGGGCGAAGCAAAAATCTAGACTTAGACCCCATTTACACGCTGAAGTTTTTTCATTAAGTTTTTTTTTTCATTCTGTTTTAAAACTTCTTCGGAATTCAGGTCGCATTTACACGCTGAAGTTTTTCAGTGAATTTTTTCCTTTGAAAATGCAACTCTGGTTTAAATTTATGGTCGATAAACAGACACAGTTAACACCAGTTCAATTAATTCTTTCTTCCATAACATTTCTATTAATAATTTATAGACCACAACAATATATTTACTGTTTGCGCTAATATTTGCTTGTGCGATATTTCGTATCAATAACTTTATTTTTCACATCAAACACTGTGCAACTCTGTGTTTACATTCTATCGGAATAAGGCAAAGCAAAATAAGAAGAAAAATTCACGACTTAGGCTTCGGCCACGCACTGCGCGATTAGCGACTGAGCGACTGAGCGACGCTCTCTCGAGCGACGTTAAAAATTAAAACATATGAAACTCCATACGAGCGGCCACGCAGCTGTTGAGCGACGTGCGAAAATCGTGAGCGACTAAGCGACGTCGCTCAGTGCTAGAATCGGTTCTAATTTTTAGTGCGTCGCTGAGCGATTATATGAACGCAATGCAGAAAATCTGTGCTGAAAGCTTAATTTCGGCTGTTCAAGGCCGCTGTGTTTTATGGAATGACACAAATAAAGACTACAAAAACAAAAAAATTACTGATAAAGCTTAGTACGCAGGAACTAGAAATATTTCTAGTTGTGTCAAACTCCATATAAAAAAAAAGCGCTAGAAATAGTTTCAGGACATTATTTATAGAGACATTTCTAATGAGTATATGCAGCAGCTAGAAATATATACTCAAAAAATGTTGAGAGTTGCCACATCGATTACATTGAACAGCTGAATTTCTGCTAGAAAAAATGAGCAGCACATTATTTCTAGGCACAAGTGTGCCCGTATTACTCTTTTACCTTTTTGTTTTGCAATTTTTTTGCGTTTTTGGGATTTTTCCGGTATTTTTAAGGGGCACACAGGGTCTTAGGATACACATTAGAAATAATGTGTAAATTTCTATCAGAAATAATTCTAGTTCCTGCGTACTTAGCTTTAGGAATGGAATGAAGTAGGCGTAATATGTGATTGTTCAGGAAAGTTTATTTTTTAAGGTGTATTAAGAAAAGATATGAAATATATATGTATATAAATATATATATATATATATATATATATATATATATTAGACTGGCCCTTAATATGACTTTTTTTTTCGTTTTTTAAACCGCCGGGCAGAAATGAGTTCTCTTTAGGCTCAAAACAAACCCACAAAAATTTGGGGCTGATCCGAAGTTTGAAAATTTTATATGTATGAAAAATCACTCATACGTATGGTGTTTTGGGTTAAATTTATTTATTTTTTCTATTATATCTTTACATTATATCGGATTTCATGATTTATATAAAATGTTTAATAATATCTTAAGTGTAATATTTGATTAAAATAAGTTCATTGTGAGATTACGATTTCGTGAATATTGTTTCAATGGTTATATAAGTTTATCAAAAAAACCTGCTGTTTGTCTTCAGGTTCATGTCATGGGTATTGTTCTGCATTGGGCGGTTTAATTAAAATTAATATTATTTTAAAAACATAATCGATGAGTAACTTGGCGCCATAATCGAAGATAAGACAAATCGAATTGTCAAGAATCGAAATGCACCTCGGCGTCATATGTTGAATGCCGTTATTTTATCAGCTGAATAAAAGTTGGTTAACATTAAACGTGCTTAAGTAAAAATGTCAAGTTTACAACCACATTTAAATAAAAAACCAGTGACTAGAAATGGGACTGACTCAGTGCATGTAATTGACATGGTTGGGCGCATAGCACATCAAATTTTGGGTGGAAAACTACCTTCAAATAGACAAGTCTTGCAACTATTTTTTTACAATATGCGAATTGTAAAACTTAGTTCAAAAGAAAGCTCAAAACTAACTATAAGTTCCGTGTCAATATTTTGGCAACAAGCACGCATACCCTTGCGCGAAAATCATAAGTGCAGTGAAAAATTGATAAAGCTTTATGAAAAATGGAGCTCCGCTCGGAAATAGCTTAAGAGTGCGAAACGCACAGAGTTTTTAAAGGAATTAGATGATATTTTCGATATTGCTCACGCTAATGATCTTAATGTAATGCGTATTGATGAAGATAAGCAATTTCTACTTAAGCAACGGGAAAAGGGACGCCCGGGTTGCATGATTGGGGTAGACATCAAACTTTACCAACGAGAACAGCGTGCGTTTCAAAGACATCAAAAATTTGAGTCTCTGAAGCGAAAACATTCGCAAATATCCAATCATCCTGAAGGTAAGCAAAATATAGTAATAACACAATATATATGAAATATATATAAAATTTATAGTTATTGAACAATCTGAAAGTGATGGGAGCATTTCGGACAATAGCACGGACGACCCTGAGCGCCTCAATATCAGCAATGAGTCTACATAATCATTTTCAAGGGGTTATAAGGACTGGATAACCTCCCGTCTGGCAGCTGCTCTTGATGATGCAAAAGTGTCTGATAGAAAAGCTGTTCATATTTTAACGGCAGCAGCTGAGGCATTAGGAGTAGACCTGAAGTCTTACATAATTAATAGAAGCTCAATTCAAAATGCACGAAAAAAGTTTCCAGAGCTTGCTCTTCCATGCATTATGTCCGATTTTGACGCAGAAGTGAGTATGCCCAATGCAAAGGCTTAAATTTAAACATAATTTATTAATATTTTAATTTACCTAAAAGATTTCTAATGCATGTTCAATGGACGTTCATTGGGATGGAAAAATAATGGAAGATATTGTTGGAAGGAAAAAAATTGATCGCATTGCAGTCATTGTTAGCTACAAAGGTGTATCAAAATTTTTAAGTGCAGCTATCATAGAACCTTCCACTGGAGAAAATATTGCCAAGGCTGTTTTTGATGCGTTAATGAACTGGAACATCCTCAACAAGATTAGAGCAATGAGTTTCGATACCACGTCATCAAATACTGGCTCTAGGTCTGGCGCAACAGTGTTTCTCCAAAAATATATGAATCAAAAGCTTATCCAACTCC
>JARNME010000404.1:60861620-60890624 GCA_030179655.1 Scaptomyza flava
AATCTAGCTATATTATAGCTTTAAGGAAAAGTGATTTAACAAGCTTGAATTTGACTCTTTGCAGTGTTCATTATTCCTGTGCTCTGTTAATACATTTTATGCGTTTTTGCCGATGACAAAAAAAAAAACCCCCGAGTTTAAAAAATTTTACTGTTATCCACTGTATGTCCGTCTGGTCGTTCTGACGGCGTTCTTGTCGAACAAGAATTCACTAAATAGCGCTGCCAAACCGCAAAATTCCATTATTCAAATGGGAACCGTAACGTAACTAAGCGTAGGCTACCACTCGATTTTGAGAGCGCACTTCGGGCGTTCTCTTGTGCTTCCGTGTGTAATTCGCCAGCCATTTCGCTTCCTAACGTGTGCTACAACATTTTTGGTGATAGCGCAACAGCCCGCCATACGCTGTGTCTGCGCCCGTGAGCCTGCGATTTTTATAAGCGCGCAGGGGCTGCTTCAATATGCTGTACCCCCATTTTTTTCCTTGGCTGCCTTATGGCGAGTTATTTTATGCTTATATCTATCCGGCGTCGGACCTAGCCCCAGCCAAAAAAAAAAAAAAAAGCAAATGAGCGAGATACTAAAACACTACAGAGATAATATGATAGTATGCATGTTGGGTGGTAGCCAGGCATGGATTTATTGTTTTTAGCTAGCCGACACAGGCTAGGCTAACCATAAGAATGTGGTGGTCCCGGTATCATGCCGGTGCCTATTGTATGTATGCGTATATTTACCAGCGCAAATGCCTTGACCTTTCTCAACTAAGATGACTTTCGGGCAAAAACCCCCGGGCTAAACAGGACACTTTATATTAAATTTGTATTAGTTGCACTACAAAAAACCCAATAAATCCCAGAAGAAACAATACTTCCAAGCCGCGTTTGGGGGGCTGAGCGTACCATTTGCTGATCAGGCGAACAGCAAAATGAACAAGCGGCTAGTTGAATAGCAGGCAAATTTCAGCGTTGGCCTTGCTGGTCATTACATTGGTTAGCGTTAGGTTTAGAGCAGGTACCAAGGAGGGGAAACCCCCTCGGCGCACTTAGGCCACACGCGGCCTCTTGCTGTGATGACCGCGGACGGCTCTGAGACCCCTCTATCACTCGTGGTATGACTCCGCATCATGAGTCCATCCTGTGGCTGGATGACCTTGCTTACATCTTTGGGTCTTGTACTCGCAATGTTCAGGTGGTAGATCTTCGAGGAAAAAAAAGTCACCAAGGATTCTTGCCTGACGTTTTGCATAAGGCGGGCGGACAGGTACAACGAAGGGGAAGAGACTGTTTCTTCTGCCCCTCGTCTCTACAACTTCTGCAGGAAAGTCGTTGTGTGGGACCAATACTCTGGCCGCATGTGGCCTCCACCAAGCCGAATGCCCAGTCATCACTCTGGATAACACTAGAGCACTGGTTACGGCTGAGGAGGCAGAGCTCCATTGTGATCTTTCTCCGGCATCTAGGTGGCCAGGTTGATGAGCAATACGTGAGGTGGTGAGTGGAGAGGAGGCCATACTCTGTGGCTTCCATCTCGAAGACAGCTCTTAGGTTGAGTCTTACAGGATGCCATAGGTATACCATGCACTCTGTGTCTGGAAGGAGTTCCATGGTGTCCTTATCTGGCAAGGTTCATCAGCGAGTGCAGTGCCTTCGTATGTCCCTATGTCCTGGGACCCATCGCTAGGCATCTGCTAACACTGCGCTGCCAATCGCGCTTAGAGATTGGCGACAGTTATGAACAGCCTTCGAGTTCGGCCTGTGTACGACTCCAGCGATCTAATAGCTGACTTGGCTGTCTGTGGAGGCTATAGGATTTTACTGGACATACACCTTCTGTGGAATGCAACTTAGTGACTCCTGAATTCGCTAGCACTTCTGCCGGGAAGACGCTACAGTGCGTTCGGGCAGTCGAAAAGACGACTTGCGTAAGTTAAAATCGGCGCAGAAAATGACCGCCTCCTACTCTCCCGTTCCTAGCTTTGAGCCGTCTGTAAAAATTATATAGCTTCGCAGGTCGTGCGGGCAAGGCCTTCTTCCCAGTTCTCCTTAGGTGGGATTAGGGTGGTACAGGGAGTGTCTAAATACACCTGTGGGATCTGATAATCCGTATTGTCTGGTATGAGTGGATTGTCTTTCAAGATACTTGAATGGCCAAAGTCCTGGCCTATCCACTGTTGCTATTTTCCGCCCCATCATTTCGACAGGTAGGAAGTGCAGTATGGCATCAAGAGCGTACCCGGGGTCGTACGTAAAGCTCTTGTTATGCAGAGCGCAGCAGTTCGCTGCACCCTTCCTAATTTCCTGGTGACTGTTTTCTTGTCAAGTGCAGGCCACCAGACAGAAAACCATAGAATAAAATTGGTCTGACAACCGCAGTGTAGAGCCAATGGACCACTTGCGGAGTCACATGCCCCATTTAAGGTCGATTGTCTTCCTACAGGCGTGTATAGAGCAACATGTGCCTGTCCTTATACCGCTCTTAGAATCCAGTTTAATTTTTGTCTAGAATAGACCTCGGTATCTTGCTGAGTCACAAAGGACAGTTCACCCCATTCTAGAGTTGGTGGCCTGTAGAGACGGAATTTTGTATTTCCTCGTTAAAGTGGACCAGCTCCGTTTTAGCAGGATCTAACTCCTACTCCAGATCTCTTTTTGCCCACACGGCAAGCATAGCAAGGGCTTCCGTCATTCGGTCACATAACGTCTGCGGGACTTGCCTGAAAAGGGGAGGGACACGTCGTCTGCTAGGCTACCACCTTTGCACCCTCCCCCATCATGGACAGCAGCAGTTGGTTTGACTGCTACGTTCCATAGAAGAGGAGGAGGACTCCGCCTGTGTGGGGTTCCACGATCAACGGAGTGGTGACAGTCACGGCCCCAGTGCGGCCCTTACGATACTGCATTCGAGCAATCTGATCGCTCAGGTGCACAGTCAGGGAGGCAACCCCCAAATCCGTCAGCGAGTCGGTGAGCTAGTCCTAGGAGTGACGTTTGTTGAAAGCTCCTCTATGTCTAGGACGCTACTAGCGTATAGTTTTCCCTGTGTATAGACTTTCAATGTAGGCAGTAAGTGCCTTCAGTGCGGTTCGGTAGACTTGCCCTTAGAATAGGCATGCTTGACTGAACTGGTGAGAAAAGCGATATGGGAAATAGTGCTTCTCAAATGAAGACAGAGCAGCCTCTCCATCGTTTCAGTAGCAAAGACGAGAGACTGATAGGTCGAAAATCTTTAGCTGTTGTGTGCGAGGGTTTTCGGCTTTTTGGGATGAAAACTACTTCGAGATCAGCCATGGCCCCGGGATTATACCACTTTTAAAAACCCTGGAAAATTTTCTTAAGCCAATGGAGGCTAATTTCCCCGCGGACTGCAATGGCAGGAATGAGATTGGCTATTCCTGGTGATTTATAGGGTTTGAAGCTCTTAACTGCACGATGGATATTGCTTTCACTGAGCAATTGCAAGAGACTTCTGTGTCTCCCCGCTAGGGGAAGCGAAGTCCTTTTTGAAACACGAAGAGCCCTGCCTTGTAGTCAGCCCATGTCTGTTCGTCATTTTGCGCCTTTGCTTATTGTAGAGTTTTTGGAGCTGCCCTCAACTCTCCGATTTTAGCAGTCCAACCAGGGGGTTTCTTCTTCCTTTGGTCTGCTAATAGGACAAGATGCATTCAGGGCGCTTTCACACGCTTTACTGAATTTTCTTATGAGAAAGGTTGTAACTCGACGGTATTGGCCTTCAGGTGGAGGGTTCAGGGAGCAATCTTTGCAGAGAAACACGCGTAATTCTTCCAATCAGTTCTTCTTAAGTTCTGAACTGAGTTGGTTTGGGACTTTGGATCTGTCTATATGGTTTCAATATACCTATGATCGAGAAGGAGTGCTCATCAGGACCTTCCCAAGAGCGGATTTGATCCCATAAAGAGGCAGAGACAAGAGTATATCTAGGACTTCCCTGCGGTTTTTGATAATAAAGGTCGGTCCTTACCATTATTACAAATAAGCATGTGTATTGAGAAGGTAGTTCAAAAATCAACTCACACCTTACGTTTGTATCAGTGCTTCCCCACTGATGATGATGGCATTGCGTCGCAGCCCACTATTAGCCGAAGGCCTCCCAGCTCGCGTCGGCGATCAGCTGGCAAAGCGACGGATGCGGAGGGTCGCCCTTCTGGTCGGGGCGAAGTAGCGAGAGGCTAGTCGGATTGGTTCCGTCTCCAGCTCCAGACACGCTGCAGGGTTGTCGCGGGTTGCTATACTTTGGGAGCAAAAATATGTTTAAATGTCGTTTTGCAAGTATGCAGTTCTATATCTACCTTCGGTTCCAGCTAATAGTAGCTTGTGTTCATGGGTCCCATCCAGAAACCCTGCCACCACACACCCAGGGTTCCTGTTAGGAGGACTATGTCCACTGTACCCCTCTCCAGGTACAGCAGAAGAGCAGCCGATGCTGCCTTACTGTGGGTAGATTTATCTGGAGAAGTCTCAAGGACATTCTTCAAATTCTTCTCCACCACAGTAATGTCGGCATCTGCATCGTCTCTATGTCTCCCCCGCTGTGGCCTAGGCGGGAGAGATCTCGGGCTAGCTCTGATGTTCAGAGGCATAGCCTAAGAGCTCTCCTCATCTAGATCCTCGTCGTGGTCGATCTCCAGATTTGGCTCTTGCACGACGGACTCGTTGGCCTTGTCCGAGCGATACACCTAACAGCCACGGTATTAAAGCCGTACTGTAAGGTGTCGCCGGACTTGGCGAGGTGCTCGCCAGTCTTGTCGTTCAACACCAAGAAGAATCTGGCGCCGTGGACCAATCCGCCTTTCCAATTTTTCCACCCGCCAGTCTTGACGGCAGCTGCGGGTTGCAAAATTAGAAGACCTTTAGGATCTCGGCCGGATCATGCGGTTTAGCCGATACCATACTCGAGCCCTAGGCCTGCTGGGATCATCCTTCCAGTCCACAGCCTCCAACTTGGCCCCAGGGTAGACTTCACCCAGGGCAGAAATGGCCTCTTTGTAGATCTTGGCTGAGTGCATATCAGCGCATGCCACCACCTTCACGCAACCTTGATGCCAGCCGGCATCTTGGATACGAGCGGTGGTCCTCCATTTGCCAGCATGATCTGCATAAAGGCTCCTTTGCAGCTCGTTCTCCACCCACGGCCACTGGCTCCTCGGGATTTGGCCCCCCTCGCTGCCCTTACCAGGACATCGAGAAGAACCTTACCCTTCAAGGCCCCCCTCGGCCGTAGGGTTTCGTCCCGAGCTGCTGGCGCGGACCGCTTGGCTGTGGTGCGCTTCTAGCTTCCGGTAGCTGGCCGCTTGGCTTAGCGCATCTGGCTCTTTCAGCTGGAGCTGGATGAAAATCGGGCAAAATGATTTTTCCCAATCCACCAGCTGCGAACCTTCTGGCGATGTTTCTGGTGCAAGACAGGTGCGGGTCAAGATACCCGCAGCACGTCCTTGTCGTTGTACGACGGTTTCTTAGGTCCGGGCATGACTCGGCTTTATCGAGATTGAGGCCAGGTTTGGGGTGGAGGCTGAAGCCCGCCGCATGTATGCTCTGCGGGAGCTCATAGCCGGCACCTTGTATCCAGGTTCTCGCCCCACGACTCGGCTGCCTGTCCGGAACCTAACCGCGTACCACCTGGATAGCACGCCCGCTGGCTTACCGGGCAGCGCAGAAGATGAGGGAGTGTTAGTCCCATCCGACTTTGGGCGAGTGTCGGCTCTTTGTTTATTGTTTGTTGTTAGCTTAGAGTTCATATTGTTTCCCACGAGTAATAGGGAAGGGGATCGTCACCCACGGCAGAGCCCAGGTACCGCGGGAAAGCCCTACATAAAACAGTAGTGTGGGACGCTCGTTCCCCTGAGTTCGCATACTAGATACCGAGCATTCTCCCCGGCCACGCAACCATCGGCGTATGCTGTTCCACCTTGGCTTGAGGTGATTTGGAGAGTTGTTTCTCTCGCCCGACTACGATTTGCCAGCACTTCATTGGCAGAGACATGACCTGACCAAGAGCCTGTTTCCAGCCGCCCTCGCGAGGAGAGTATAGTCGCACTTCCGCCAGTGCATACAGATACGGCACGCAGCCGAGCATACCAGTACCATACGTCCGGCATTAGACACTGCGTGATCATCCCCTGTAGCACCTGACGTCTGACGGCCCTGGTCATACATACTCTTTCATGTTGTAGCTCTATGACTCTTTCCCAATCATTTTGTCATCGCAACCACCTACATCTATGCTGCGATGCCTACAAATTGCGAAAGTGTATTCCCAATCGTCAATTTGCCCAAGTCATTTGACTAAATCTAAAGCAGAAGCAACACAAGAAAACGCTCGGCGAAGCCAAATTTAAAAGTGCAAAAGAGAATTAAGAAAACGGCCACGCCACTGAACGCGTGTGTGTGCCACCAGCTATGCAGAAGCAGAAGCAGCAACTGCACTGTTTATCATACATTCATTCATGTAAATATTGCAATGTGTGTAACACCGCTGGGCGAAGCAAAAATCATAGACTTAGTGTCTAAGTCATTTTCCTATGTCGCTTCTGTGTCGTTCGTTTTTGCGTGTTGTTGTAGCAAATAATACAAATTTAATATAAATTTGGCTGTTTAGCGTTTGCCCCGAAATTCATATTAGTTGAGAAAGGTCAAGAGTTGCCTGGCAAATAGTACGCATACATTAAAATATGACATGCATAGAGACAGGGACACACACATTCTTATGGTAGCTAGCCTTTCGGCTAGCAAAAATAAAAAATCAATGCCTGGCTACCACCAAAACTGCATACATTATATTATATATTGTATTTTTATTAATTCGCTCATTTGCTTTGCTGGTGCAAGGTCGACGCAGTAAGATAAGCAATAAAATAAGCGCACCTAAGGAATACAAGGAAAAACATGGGGTACAGCAAGTGAAGAAGCCACTGCGCGCTATAAAATCGCAGGCTAGCGGCGCATACACAGAGTATGGTGGCTGGTTGTGCTATCAACAAAAATGTTGTAGCAAAGTTAGGAAGCGAATGGCTGGCGAATGACACACGAAGCACAAGAGAAGCCCGAAGTGCGCTCTCAAAAACGAGTGGTAGCTACGCTTAGTTACGTTACGAGGTTCCAATGAATAATGGAATTTTGCGTTTGGCCAGCTCTATTTATAGCGTTTTCGATTGTACCAAAAAATGGTAGATTTTGATACATTCATTCCGGGTGGTGTTATCGTTTTCGATTCTATTCAGTGTTGCCTTTTGACAGTGCAGAAGGCAAAATTTTCAACACTGTCAAAATCGAGAGTGCTGCATTTGTTCATACTGCACTTTTTTGTTCGATTGTGCCCATTAAAAATGCAAAACCAGGGCAGCACTGAAAAAATGTTTTGGCAGCATTTTTTAAGTGTAACATTATTATAGGGTGCATTATTTTTTACAATCGAAAACGCTATTATTGAATTCTGTTGCTACAACATATTTGTGATAGCACAACCAGCCAGCAGTATTGTGTGTATGCGCCGTAGCCAGCGATTTTGCAACGCGCAGACCCTTGTTTTTTGGGCTGATCGCCTGTTTAGCACATGCTATGAGCGTGGTATTCTTCATATGATCATATGGTTTGCCTCCTTCCTTTTCGTTCGTGTGACCTAGCTGTAAAGAAGCCATACACAAATGTGTATTCATAACCAACATAGATATGTATATTTTTATATTAATCTGCGTTTTCATATGTTTTGCAGTTTTGGTGGACCTGGGCTTTGAAGCGATTTTAGATATTTGCTTGGGCTGGGTAGTGTTAGTGTCATTTACACGCTGAAGTTTTTTCGTGAATTTTCTCTCTGAATCTTTTGTTTGTAGGCAAGGGGAGTAGAGGGGTAAAATTTCAACAAAAATTCACTACTTGTTAAGTCGGCTGGCTAGTGTTAGTGCATTTGTATATTTACATGGCATATTTAGAAGTATTCGTAGCATTTGCCATGGCATTCATTGACCTTTCTCTGTTAAATTTGGTGCATATTTGTATTTTGCCTACAAAAACCTAAGAAGCAATACTTCCAAGGCAATCAACAGGAAATAAAAAGCTTCTAGTAAAATAAGCAGGCGAATATCAGTTTTGCATGCTGGTCATACATACTCTTTCATGTTTTCAGCTCTATGACACGTTCCAACAATTTTGCCATCGCAACTACCATACCGTTATGCAGCGATGCCTACAAATTGCGAAAGTGTATTCAGTTGTATTTGTCCAAGTCAGTGCTGACTTTAAAAAGCAAAAGCGACATAAGAAAACGGCCGCGCACTGCACGCTGTGTGTGTTTAGTATACATTCATAAATGTAAATATTTCAATGTGTGTGTAACATCGCTGGGGCGAAGCAAAAATCTAGACTTAGACCCATTTACACGCTGAAGTTTTTTCATTAAGTTTTTTTTTTCATTCTGTTTTAAAACTTCTTCGGAATTCAGGTCGCATTTACACGCTGAAGTTTTTCAGTGAATTTTTCCTTTGAAAAATGCAACTCTGGTTAAATTTATGGTCGATAAACAGACACAGTAACACCAGTTCAATTAATTCTTTCTTCCATAACATTCTATTAATAATTTATAGACCACAACAATATATTTACTGTTTGCGCTAATATTTGCTTGTGCGATATTTCGTATCAATAACTTTATTTTTCACATCAAACAACTGTGCAACTCTGTGTTTACATTCTATCGGAATAAGGCAAAGCAAAATAAGAAGAAAATTCACGACTTAGGCTTCGGCCACGCACTGCGCGATTAGCGACTGAGCGACTGAGCGACGCTCTCTCGAGCGACGTTAAAAATTAAAACTATGAAACTCCATACGAGCGGCCCGCAGCTGTTGAGCGACGTGCGAAAATCGTGAGCGACTAAGCGACGTCGCTCAGTGCTAGAATCGGTTCTAATTTTTAGTGCGTCGCTGAGCGATTATATGAACGCAATGCAGAAAATCTGTGCTGAAAGCTTAATTTCGGCGGTTCAAGGCCCGCTGTGTTTTATGGAATGACACAAAATAAAGACTACAAAAACAAAAAAATTACTGATAAAGCTTAGTACGCAGGAACTAGAAATAGTTCTAGTTGTGTCAAACTCCATATAAAAAAAAAGCGCTAGAAATCGTTTCAGGACATTATTTATAGAGACATTTCTAATGAGTATATGCAGCAGCTAGAAATATACTCAAAAAATGTTGAGAGTTGCCACATCGATACATTGAACAGCTGAATTTCTGCTAGAAAAATGAGCAGCACATTATTTCTAGGCACAAGTGTGCCGGATTACTCTTTTACCTTTTTGTTTTGCCATTTTTTGCGTTTTTGGGATTTTCCGGTATTTTAAGGGGCACACAGGGTTAGGATACACATTAGAAATAATGTGTAAATTTCTATCAGAAATAATTCTAGTTCCTGCGTACTTAGCTTAGGAATGGAATGAAATAGGCCGTAATATGTGATGTTCAGGAAAGTTTATTTTTTAAGGTGTATTAAGAAAAGATATGAAATATATGTATATAAATATATATATATATATATATATACTATATATATTAGACTGGCCCTAATATGACTTTTTTTTTCGTTTTTAAACCGCGGGCAGAAATGAGTTCTCTTTAGGCTCAAAACAAACCCACCAAAAATTTGGGGCTGATCCGAAGTTTGACAATTTATATGTATGAAAAATCACTCATACGTATGGTGTTTTGGGTTAAATTTATTTATTTTTTCTATTTTATCTTTACATTATATCGGATTTCATGATTTATATAAAATGTTTAATAATATCTAAAGTGCAATATTTGATTAAAATAAGTTCATTGTGAGATTACGATTCGTGAATATTGTTTCAATGGTTATATAAGTTTATCAAAAAAACCTGCTGTTTGTCTTCAGGTTCATGTCATGGGTATTGTTCTGCATTGGGCGGTTTAATTAAAATAATATTATTTTAAAAACATAATCGATGAGTAACTTGGCGCCATAATCGAAAGATAAGAAAAATCGAATTGTCAAGAATCGAAATGCACCTCGGCGTCATATGTTGAATGCCAGTTATTTTATCAGCTGAATAAAAGTTGGTTAACATTAAACGTGCTTAAGTAAAAATGTTCAAGTTTACAACCACATTTAAATAAAAAACAGTGACTAGAAATGGGAACTGACTCAGTGCATGTACTTGACATGGTTGGGCGCATAGCACATCAAATTTGTGGTGGAAACTACCTTCAAATAGACAAGTCTTGCAACTATTTTTTACAATATGCGAATTGTAAAACTTAGTTCAAAAGAAAGCTCAAAACTAACTATAAGTTCCGTGTCAATATTTTGGCAACAAGCACGCATACCCTTGCGCGAAAAATCATAAGTGCAGTGAAAATTGATAAAGCTTTATGAAAAATGGAGCTCCGCTCGGAAATAGCTTAAGAGTGCGAAACGCACAGAGTTTTTAAAGGAATTAGAGATATTTTCGATATTGCTCACGCTAATGATCTCTAATGTAATGCGTATTGATGAAGATAAGCAATTTCTACTTAAGCAACGGGAAAAGGGACCGCCCGGGTTGCATGATTGGGGTAGACATCAACTTTACCAACGAGAACAGCGTGCGTTTCAAAGACATCACAAATTTGAGTCTCTGAAGCGAAAACATTCGCAAATATCCAATCATCCTGAAGGTAAAGCAAAATATAGTAATAACACAATATATATGAAATATATATAAAATTTATAGTTATTGAACAATCTGAAAGTGATGGGAGCATTTCGGACAATAGCACGGACGACCCTGAGCGCCTCAATATCAGCACTGAGTCTACATAATCATTTTCAAGGGTTATAAGGACTGGATAACCTCCCGTCTGGCAGCTGCTCTGATGATGCAAAAGTGTCTGATAGAAAAGCTGTTCATATTTTAACGGCAGCAGCTGAGGCATTAGGAGTAGACCTGAAGTCTTACATAATAATAGAAGCTCAATTCAAAATGCACGAAAAAAAGTTTCCAGAGCTGCTCTTCCATGCATTATGTCCGATTTTGACGCAGAAGTGAGTATGCCCAATGCAAAGGCTTAAATTTAAACATAATTTATTAATATTTTAATTTACCTAAAAGATTTCTAATGCATGTTCAATGGACGTTCATTGGGATGGAAAAAATAATGGAAGATATTGTTGGAAGGAAAAAATTGATCGCATTGCAGTCATTGTTAGCTACAAAGGTGTATCAAAATTTTTAAGTGCAGCTATCATAGAACCTTCCACTGGAGAAAATATTGCCAAGGCTGTTTTTGATGCGTTAATGAACTGGAACATCCTCAACAAGATTAGAGCAATGAGTTTCGATACCACGTCATCAAATACTGGCTCTAGGTCTGGCGCAACAGTGTTTCTCCAAAAATATATGAATCAAAAGCTTATCCAACTCCCGTGTAGGCATCACATATATGAAATATTATTAAGGAGTGTTTTTGAATTGAAGCTTTCTTCAAGCAGTGGTCCAGAGGTAGTGCTGTTTAACCGCTTTGCATCTGCTTGGGAAACGCTAGACCATAAATCTTTTAACTCTGGTTTGGAAGACACTAAAATTCGATCCCTTATAACAAAGGAAAATGAATTAAAAATTAAACAGTTTTGTCAAAAACAATTGGAGTCAAAATCATATGCCAGAGCGGATTATAAAGAACTTCTTTACCTCACACTCGCGTTTCTTGGAGAAGCATGTAATTTCCAAACATGCAGCTCAACATCTAATGCGAGGTTATGGGTAAATCAATATATAGCCTCAATTTTTTTTATTTCGCAATCAATTCAGCTATCTCAACGAGAGCTTAATGCATTGCGAGATATATGCGTTTTTATTATTATTTTATATATAAAGTATGGTATGGGTGTACAAATGCAATTGCTTCTCCAAATCTCGACCTTCAATTTATTCAGGACACTATTTCATATGCAACTACAGATATTGCTGTATCAGAGAAAATAAATTCAAATATGATGCACCATTTATGGTACTTATCACCGGAATTAGCAGCTTTATCATTTTTTGATTCTAGTGTATCAAATGAGGAAAAAAGAAAAATGGTTGAAGCTTTGAAATCCGAAGAACCTAAAATTAAATTAGTGGAGCAGAGACATATTTTAGACATAGATGAATTGCGCAGCAGCTCCATAAGTGATTTTATATCATATAAAACAAACAATTTTTATACTCGATACCGAAGGTAACTAGTATATTGGTTTTGTGCAATGTCCGTCATGGTGTCTGTCCGTCTGTCCGTCCGTATGTATGCAAGTTTTTTCCACACCCTTCAAGCTAGAGACTTGAAACTTTCCAATTCTCTTAATCTATGGGATAGTAAATTAAAGTGTCATGATGGGGGTTCTACGATAACTGGGGGGCTGACAAATCGATAAATTCGATAACTCAAAACCGATAAGTCCACATATTTCGCACGTCCTTACAGCTAGAACTACCAAATTTGGTAAGCAAATAGCTACTAGCAACCCCCAAAAAACTGCATCAATAATTTTGGAGCCACGCCCCCCCATTCCGCCCCCAGCCCCCCGAATTTTAAAGTCAAAAAAGCATATATCTCCCTCAGTTTTTGAGCTATAGCCACCAAATTTGGTGCCAAGATAGGTGATGATGACCCCCTAAAAACTGCATCAAAAATTTGGATGCCACGCCCACCGACACTGCCCTAGCTACCCCCATCCACCCCAACGCTTCGTCAAAAACGGGAATGCGTGTATCTTCCAGAGTTGTGGAGCTAGAGCTTCCAAATTGGTGGGAAGATAGCTAGTAGCGATCCCCAAAAAACTGCATCAAAGTTTTGGAGCCACGCCCACCCATTCCGCCCCCAGCCCCCCCGCATTTTGAAATCAGAAATGGCTATATCTCCCAAAGTTTTTGAGCTAGAGCCACCAAATTTGGTGCCAAGATAGGTGATGATGACCCCCTAAACACTGCATCAAAAGTTTGGATGCCACGCCCACCGATCCTACCCTAGCCGCCCCCATCCAACCCAACGCTTCGTCAAAAACGGGAATGCGTGTATCTTCCAGAGTTGTGGAGCTAGAGCCACCAAATTTGGTAGGAAGATACTTGGCAGTGACTTTCAAAAATCTGCATCAAAGTTTTGGAGCCAACCCCACCCATTCCGCCCCCCTTTCCCCACCATTTACAAACTTTCAGCTAGAGTCACCAAATTTGGTATGAAGATAGCAATGACATTCCACAAAGATCTGCATCAAAAATTTGGATGCCATGCCTACCCATACCGCCCCCAGCCCCCCCCCCCCCCCTCTTATCACTTTTCACAAACTTCGAGCTAGAGTCACCAAATTTGGTATGAAGATAGCAATTGACATTCCACAAAGATCTGCAGCAAAAATTTGGATGCCACGCCCAACCATACCGCCCCCAGCCCCCCTTCCCCACTTTATACAAACTTTGAGCTAGAGTCACCAAATTGGTATGAAGGTAGCATTTGACATTCCACAAGGATCTGCAGCAAAAATTTGGATGCCACGCCCAACCATACCGCCCCCAGCCCCCCTTTCCCCACTTTATACAAACTTCGAGCTAGAGTCAACAAATTCGGTATGAAGATAGCAATTGACATCCCACATAGATCTGCGCAAAAATTTGAATGCCACGCCCAACCATACCGCCCCCAGCCCCCCTTTCCCCACTTTATACAAACTTCGAGCTAGAGTCACCAAATTTGGTATGAAGATAGCAATTGACATCCCACATGGATGGGCATCAAATTTTTAATACTGGTATCGAGTATACCGCAGTCGGTTGCGTCCGACTGCAACGTTTCCACTTGTTTTGATTGCTTCGGCCTATCAGCCAGTTTTTTAAAAAACGACCCTCAAACATGGGAAAATAACGATGATTACACAGATTCATTCGAGTTCTGTAATGATTTATTTGTTGTAAACGACACTGCTGAATGGGGAATAAAGTTTATGAAAGATTACAATCGTGTTCTCACAAAGAATGAGAACGAACAAGTGGAAACGTTGCAGTCGGACGCAACCGACTGCGATATACTCGATACCAGTATTAAAAATTTTGATGCCCATCCATGTGGGATGTCAATTGCTATCTTCATACCAAATTTGGTGACTCTAGCTCGAAGTTTGTATAAAGTGGGGAAAGGGGGCTGGGGGCGGTATGGGTGGAATTGCATCCAAATTTTTGATGCAGATCTTTGTAGAATGTCAATTGCTACCTTCATACCAAATTTGGTGACTCTAGCTCAAAGTTTGTAAAAGTGGGGAAAGGGGGGCTGGGGGCGGTATGGTTGGGCGTGGCATCCAAATTTTGCTGCAGATCCTTGTGGAATGTCAAATGCTACCTTCATACCAAATTTGTTGACTCTAGCTCAAAGTTTGTATAAAGTGGGGCAAGGGGGGCTTTGGGGCTGGGGGCGGTATGGTTGGGCGTGGCATCCAAATTTTTGCTGCAGATCCTTGTGGAATGTCAAATGCTACCTTCATACCAAATTTGGTAACTCTAGCTCAAAGTTTGTATAAAGTGGGGAAAGGGGGGCTGGGGGCGGTATGCTTGGGCGTGGCATCCAAATTTTTGCTGCAGATCCTTGTGGAATGTCAAATGCTACCTTCATACCAAATTTGGTGACTCTAGCTCAAAGTTTGTATAAGGTGGGGAAAGGGGGGCGGAATGGATGGGCTAGGCTCCAAAACTTTGATGCAGTTCTTTTGGGGTCGTTACCAGCTATCTTCCTACCAAATTTGGTGGCTCTAGCTGTAAGGGTGTGTGAAATATGCGGACTTATCGTTTTTGAGTTATCGAATTTATCGTAGAACCCCAATCTTGACACTTTAATATACTATCCCATAGATAAAGAGAATTGGAAAGTTTCAAGTCTCTATCTTGAAGGGTGTGGAAAAAACTTGCACACATACGGACGGACAGACGGACAGACACCATGACGGACATTGCACAAAACCAATATACTCTTTACCTTCGGTATCGAGTATAAAACAGCTCATTCTTCAATTTGTAGAGAGCTACCGGAAAAAATATCCTTCTAATTGTAAAAAAGATCTGATATAAAAAAAAACTTATTTTATTCAAATATTACACTTAAGATATTATTAAACATTTTATATAAATCATGAAATCCGATATAATGTAAAGATAAAATAGAAAAAATAAATAAATTTAACCTAAAACACCATACGTATGAGTGATTTTTCATACATATAAAATTTTCAAACTTCGGAGCGAGGGTGCGGCCATTAAATATTATTCGATCAGCCCCAAATTTTGTGGGTTTGTTTTGAGCCTAAAGAGAACTCATTTCTGCCCGGCGGTTAGATTTTAATTTTTAAGGGCCACCCAAATATATATATATGTATTGATAATAAAATACAACAAATTATATTATTATTAAATAACACTTAAAATATATTTATTAGCTACTAACGAAATATACTTGGTGCAAATGCAGCTTTAACAAAAAAAGAACTCTAGAAACAGAAAAAAATGATGAACTAATTGCTCCAAGAAGTGTTATTGGTACTGATTGACAAATATGAAAATTAATGACTGAAATCCCACAGATATTCAGTTAACTCATTTCTGACATTTATTGCTAATTGTCCGCTTCTATTGGATTGCGAATGTTCTTCAGTACCAATAACACTTCTTGGAGCAATTAGTTCAACATTTATTTCTGTTGTTGTGTTTATGTATTCAAGATCCGCATCTCCATCCCTCTCTCTTACATAATAATGCAAAATGCAAGCACATTTATTATGTTTATAGCTGTGCTTGGTTTTGTCTCAATTTATTTTTGCAATATACGCCATTTTTTGCTTAGTATACCAAACTCACATTCAATACATTTACGGGCAGTTGATAGCCTTTCATTGAATTTATCTGTAAAGCTCTCAACCTTGCTCAATTGGTTTATAGGGTGAACACCAAATCTTCTTTTTTGCAAATATTTTAATGCCTGTAACGGCAAATACGGCTCTTGCACAAACTTTTATAATTAATTTTGATGAAGGCATTTTAATAAGTAAACAACCTAAGCGACGTCGCGACGTGGGGCCATTTGAGTTTTTTCATATCAAAAATCATTACTTTTGAACCAAATGAGATAATCGAACAATTTAAAAAGCATATGATAGTAATTAATCAACCTATAAAATGAGCGTTTGAAATGAATTCTACGATTTTTCTGTGCCTATTTATGGTTATGCAAAGTTGAAATTTGTGGAAAAAATCAACTTTACGGGAAGGAAAAAAAAATATTTTTTAAATTTTTTGATTTTTATTGTTTCGTTTTAATGGTTTTTATTATCTAAAATTAATATTAAAATAATAAAAAATAATTTTTTTTATTTTTTATTTTTTTTTTTATTAATTTTTTGTAAAATATTCATCACAATCCGTAAAACATGGTATATCTAAAAGAGAAATCATCTCTGAACTATAAGTATTTTCTAATTCTTTTCGTGACTTAACATGCCTCAGTGATGAAATTAGTGGATCTGAAGCCAGTCCTGGTGTTTGGTGTTGAATCTCTCAGTCATTCTGTTTGTTTTTATCCATCGTGAGTTTAGACTGGCATACATCATGCAGAGTTTATTTTTTATATCTTCGCTTCTCTGTATATTGCCGTATAAACTATCAAGTTCTTCGAAGGCAGCTTCCGTGAAATTCGTTACTGTTTTTGACTTCCTAAACAGGTCAAATAATTTATGGTTGCTCAACGACATGTTTGAAGAGTAAAACAGTACTTGTCTCGCCAACTTTCTGTCGTAGACTAATCCAGGATTATAGTTTTTTTTTCATTATATAGTCTAATCTATTACCTGATACATACCGTTTGGATTAAGGGTTCAAGAAAAGAGTTAGCTTTCATGCCTAACAATAAGGTCAATTTATGCAATTTTGGTACTTGGCACGTGTCCGAATAAGATTTGTGCCTACCTGAATGGGATGTGTGACTAGTTGTACGCCAACGCAATTTCTGTATTCGGTGCGTACCTGGTAATTTATTTGTATATTCTGTAACTGCACCTGAATTTAGGGACCAGGATTTGACAAATGATCTCAGGTAAGCATTACAGAATGAAAAACAAAAGTCAAGTATCTTCACAATAACGAACGTAACAACAACAACAATGGGTTTTCACGGTTATATGTCATAAATTGCCAAAAATGCATGCAACACATTTTTTTCCTATGATTTTTTTCACTTTTTTTTACATTTAAAAAAAAAGGGGCAAAAACGGGCACATGAAACTTTTTGCATTTAATAGAGGAATAATCAAAGAAATTAATTTAAAAAAAATAGCCGATATAATGTGATATAATTTTTTTTTATTTTTCATCAAAGTTGAGAAATAGTGAAAAGTGGATAGTTGGTAAATATTGAATTGCCTGGCCAAACGCAAAGCAAACAGTATAATTTTTTTTTTATTCTTTCTTAATAAATAGATCCATCAATAGAACCAAAAATAATGACGATCCGTAACTTAGTTTTTGAGATATGTATCTCAAAGCCGACCAAATTAACTTAAAATTGTGATTTTTATGTAACACAAAAAATCAGACAACTTTGAAAAGCTATATCTTCTAAACAAAAAATATATGAATCAAAAGCTTATCCAACTCCCGTGTAGGCATCACATATATGAAATATTATTAAGGAGTGTTTTTGAATTGAAGCTTTCTTCAAGCAGTGGTCCAGAGGTAGTGCTGTTTAACCGCTTTGCATCTGCTTGGGAAACGCTAGACCATAAATCTTTAACTCTGGTTTGGAAGACACTAAAATTCGATCCCTTATAACAAAGGAAAATGAATTAAAAATTAAACAGTTTTGTCAAAAACAATTGGAGTCAAAATCATATGCCAGAGCGGATTATAAAGAACTTCTTTACCTCACACTCGCGTTTCTTGGAGAAGCATGTAATTTCCAAACATGCAGCTCAACATCTAATGCGAGGTTTATGGGTAAATCAATATATAGCCTCAATTTTTTTTTATTTCGCAATCAATTCAGCCTTTCTCAACGAGAGCTTAATGCATTGCGAGATATATGCGTTTTTATTATTATTTTATATATAAAAGTATGGTATGGGTGTACAAATGCAATTGCTTCTCCAAATCTCGACCTTCAATTTATTCAGGACACTATTTCATATGCAACTACAGATATTGCTGTATCAGAGAAAATAAATTCAAATATGATGCACCATTTATGGTACTTATCACCGGAATTAGCAGCTTTATCATTTTTTGATTCTAGTGTATCAAATGAGGAAAAAAGAAAATGGTTGAAGCTTTGAAATCCGAAGAACCTAAAATTAAATTAGTGGAGCAGAGACATATTTTAGACATAGATGAATTGCGCAGCAGCTCCATAAGTGATTTTATATCATATAAAACAAACAATTTTTATACTCGATACCGAAGGTAACTAGTATATTGGTTTTGTGCAATGTCCGTCATGGTGTCTGTCCGTCTGTCCGTCCGTATGTATGCAAGTTTTTTCCACACCCTTCAAGCTAGAGACTTGAAACTTTCCAATTCTCATTATCTATGGGATAGTAAATTAAAGTGTCAAGATGGGGGTTCTACGATAACTGGGGGGCTGGCAAATCGATAAATTCGATAACTCAAAACCGATAAATCCACATATTTCGCACGTCCTTACAGCTAGAACTACCAAATTTGGTAAGCAAATAGCTACTAGCAACCCCCAAAAACTGCATCAATAATTTTGGAGCCACGCCCCCCCATTCCGCCCCCAGCCCCCCCGAATTTTAAAGTCAAAAAAGCATATATCTCCCTCAGTTTTTGAGCTATAGCCACCAAATTTGGTGCCAAGATAGGTGATGATGACCCCCTAAAAACTGCATCAAAATTTGGATGCCACGCCCACCGACACTGCCCTAGCTACCCCCATCCACCCCAACGCTTCGTCAAAAACGGGAATGCGTGTATCTTCCAGAGTTGTGGAGCTAGAGCTTCCAAATTTGGTGGGAAGATAGCTAGTAGCGATCCCCAAAAAACTGCATCAAAGTTTTGGAGCCACGCCCACCCATTCCGCCCCCAGCCCCCCCGCATTTTGAAATCAGAAATGGCTATATCTCCCAAAGTTTTTGAGCTAGAGCCACCAAATTTGGTGCCAAGATAGGTGATGATGACCCCCTAAACACTGCATCAAAAGTTTGGATGCCACGCCCACCGATCCTACCCTAGCCGCCCCCATCCAACCCAACGCTTCGTCAAAAACGGGAATGCGTGTATCTTCCAGAGTTGTGGAGCTAGAGCCACCAAATTTGGTAGGAAGATACTTGGCAGTGACTTTCAAAAATCTGCATCAAAGTTTTGGAGCCAACCCCACCCATTCCGCCCCCCTTTCCCCACCATTTACAAACTTTCAGCTAGAGTCACCAAATTTGGTATGAAGATAGCAATTGACATTCCACAAAGATCTGCATCAAAAATTTGGATGCCATGCCTACCCATACCGCCCCCAGCCCCCCCCCCCCCCTCTTATCACTTTTCACAAACTTCGAGCTAGAGTCACCAAATTTGGTATGAAGATAGCAATTGACATTCCACAAAGATCTGCAGCAAAAATTTGGATGCCACGCCCAACCATACCGCCCCCAGCCCCCCTTTCCCCCACTTTATACAAACTTTGAGCTAGAGTCACCAAATTTGGTATGAAGGTAGCATTTGACATTCCACAAGGATCTGCAGCAAAAATTTGGATGCCACGCCCAACCATACCGCCCCCAGCCCCCCTTTCCCCACTTTATACAAACTTCGAGCTAGAGTCAACAAATTCGGTATGAAGATAGCAATTGACATCCCACATAGATCTGCGCAAAATTTGAATGCCACGCCCAACCATACCGCCCCCAGCCCCCCTTTCCCCACTTTATACAAACTTCGAGCTAGAGTCACCAAATTTGGTATGAAGATAGCAATTGACATCCCACATGGATGGGCATCAAAATTTTTAATACTGGTATCGAGTATACCGCAGTCGGTTGCGTCCGACTGCAACGTTTCCACTTGTTTTGATTGCTTCGGCCTATCAGCCAGTTTTTTAAAAAACGACCCTCAAACATGGGAAAATAACGATGATTACACAGATTCATTCGAGTTCTGTAATGATTTATTTGTTGTAAACGACACTGCTGAATGGGGAATAAAGTTTATGAAAGATTACAATCGTGTTCTCACAAAGAATGAGAACGAACAAGTGGAAACGTTGCAGTCGGACGCAACCGACTGCGATATACTCGATACCAGTATTAAAAATTTTGATGCCCATCCATGTGGGATGTCAATTGCTATCTTCATACCAAATTTGGTGACTCTAGCTCGAAGTTTGTATAAAGTGGGGAAAGGGGGGCTGGGGGCGGTATGGGTGGAATTGCATCCAAATTTTTGATGCAGATCTTTGTAGAATGTCAATTGCTACCTTCATACCAAATTTGGTGACTCTAGCTCAAAGTTTGTAAAAGTGGGGAAAGGGGGGCTGGGGGCGGTATGGTTGGGCGTGGCATCCAAATTTTTGCTGCAGATCCTTGTGGAATGTCAAATGCTACCTTCATACCAAATTTGTTGACTCTAGCTCAAAGTTTGTATAAAGTGGGGCAAGGGGGGCTTTGGGGCTGGGGGCGGTATGGTTGGGCGTGGCATCCAAATTTTTGCTGCAGATCCTTGTGGAATGTCAAATGCTACCTTCATACCAAATTTGGTAACTCTAGCTCAAAGTTTGTATAAAGTGGGGAAAGGGGGGCTGGGGGCGGTATGCTTGGGCGTGGCATCCAAATTTTTGCTGCAGATCCTTGTGGAATGTCAAATGCTACCTTCATACCAAATTTGGTGACTCTAGCTCAAAGTTTGTATAAGGTGGGGAAAGGGGGGCGGAATGGATGGGCTAGGCTCCAAAACTTTGATGCAGTTCTTTTGGGGTCGTTACCAGCTATCTTCCTACCAAATTTGGTGGCTCTAGCTGTAAGGGTGTGTGAAATATGCGGACTTATCGTTTTTGAGTTATCGAATTTATCGTAGAACCCCAATCTTGACACTTTAATATACTATCCCATAGATAAAGAGAATTGGAAAGTTTCAAGTCTCTATCTTGAAGGGTGTGGAAAAAACTTGCACACATACGGACGGACAGACGGACAGACACCATGACGGACATTGCACAAAACCAATATACTCTTTACCTTCGGTATCGAGTATAAAAACAGCTCATTCTTCAATTTGTAGAGAGCTACCGGAAAAAATATCCTTCTAATTGTAAAAAAGATCTGATATAAAAAAAACTTATTTATTCAAATATTACACTTAAGATATTATTAAACATTTTATATAAATCATGAAATCCGATATAATGTAAAGATAAAATAGAAAAAATAAATAAATTTAACCTAAAACACCATACGTATGAGTGATTTTTCATACATATAAAATTTTCAAACTTCGGAGCGAGGGTGCGGCCATTAAATATTATTCGATCAGCCCCAAATTTTTGTGGGTTTGTTTTGAGCCTAAAGAGAACTCATTTCTGCCCGGCGGTTAGATTTTAATTTTTAAGGGCCACCCAAATATATATATATGTATTGATAATAAAATACAACAAATTATATTATTATTAAATAACACTTAAAATATATTTATTAAGCTACTAACGAAATATACCTTGGTGCAAATGCAGCTTTAACAAAAAAAGAACTCTAGAAACAGAAAAAAATGATGAACTAATTGCTCCAAGAAGTGTTATTGGTACTGATTGACAAATATGAAAATTAATGACTGAAATCCCACAGATATTCAGTTAACTCATTTCTGACATTTATTGCTAATTGTCCGCTTCTATTGGATTGCGAATGTTCTTCAGTACCAATAACACTTCTTGGAGCAATTAGTTCAACATTTATTTCTGTTGTTGTGTTTATGTATTCAAGATCCGAATCTCCATCCCTCTCTCTTACATAATAATGCAAAATGCAAGCACATTTTATTATGTTTATAGCTGTGCTTGGTTTTGTCTCAATTTATTTTTGCAATATACGCCATTTTTTGCTTAGTATACCAAACTCACATTCAATACATTTACGGGCAGTTGATAGCCTTTCATTGAATTTATCTGTAAAGCTCTCAACCTTGCTCAATTGGTTTATAGGGTGAACACCAAATCTTCTTTTTTGCAAATATTTTAATTGCCTGTAACGGCAAATACGGCTCTTGCACAAACTTTTTATAATTAATTTTGATGAAGGCATTTTAATAAGTAAACAACCTAAGCGACGTCGCGACGTGGGGCCATTTGAGTTTTTTCATATCAAAAATCATTACTTTTGAACCAAATGAGATAATCGAACAATTTAAAAAGCATATGATAGATAATTAATCAACCTATAAAATGAGCGTTTGAAATGAATTCTACGATTTTTCTGTGCCTATTTATGGTTATGCAAAGTTGAAATTTGTGGAAAAATCAACTTTACGGGAAGGAAAAAAAAATATTTTTTAAATTTTTTGATTTTTATTGTTTCGTTTTAATGGTTTTTATTATCTAAAATTAATATTAAATAATAAAAAATAATTTTTTTTTATTTTTTATTTTTTTTTTTTATTAATTTTTGTAAAATATTCATCACAATCCGTAAAACATGGTATATCTAAAAGAGAAATCATCTCTGAACTATAAGTATTTTCTAATTCTTTTCGTGACTTAACATGCCTCAGTGATGAAATTAGTGGATCTGAAGCCAGTCCTGGTGTTTGGTGTTGAATCTCTCAGTCATTCTGTTTTTTTTTATCCATCGTGAGTTTAGACTGGCATACATCATGCAGAGTTTATTTTTTATATCTTCGCTTCTCTGTATATTGCCGTATAAACTATCAAGTTCTTCGAAGGCAGCTTCCGTGAAATTCGTTACTGTTTTTGACTTCCTAAACAGGTCAAATAATTTATGGTTGCTCAACGACATGTTTGAAGAGTAAAACAGTACTTGTCTCGCCAACTTTCTGTCGTAGACTAATCCAGGATTATAGTTTTTTTTTCATTATATAGTCTAATCTATTACCTGATACATACCGTTTGGATTAAGGGTTCAAGAAAAGAGTTAGCTTTCATGCCTAACAATAAGGTCAATTTATGCAATTTTGGTACTTGGCACGTGTCCGAATAAGATTTGTGCCTACCTGAATGGGATGTGTGACTAGTTGTACGCCAACGCAATTTCTGTATTCGGTGCGTACCTGGTAATTTATTTGTATATTCTGTAACTGCACCTGAATTTAGGGACCAGGATTTGACAAATGATCTCAGGTAAGCATTACAGAATGAAAAACAAAAGTCAAGTATCTTCACAATAACGAACGTAACAACAACAACAATGGGTTTTCACGGTTATATGTCATAAATTGCCCAAAAATGCATGCAACACATTTTTTTCCTATGATTTTTTTCACTTTTTTTTACATTTAAAAAAAAGGGGCAAAAACGGCACATGAAACTTTTTGCATTTAATAGAGGAATAATCAAAGAAATTAATTTAAAAAAATAGCCGATATAATGTGATATAATTTTTTTTTATTTTTCATCAAAGTTGAGAAATAGTGAAAAAGTGGATAGTTGGTAAATATTGAATTGCCTGGCCAAACGCAAAGCAAACAGTATAATTTTTTTTTTATTCTTTTCTTAATAAATAGATCCATCAATAGAACCAAAAATAATGACGATCCGTAACTTAGTTTTTGAGATATTGTATCTCAAAGCCGACCAAATTAACTTAAAATTGTGATTTTTATGTAACACAAAAAATCAGACAACTTTGAAAAGCTATATCTTCTAAACAAAAAATCCGGTTACATTATGGATTGCAGATTTGAAATCGTTGGAAAATTTCCTATAAAGTAGGTTCATTCAATATTTTTTAGAGGCACATGCAACTTTTGACACTTGACTTGTTCAACTGGCGCCACTGTGCGTCGCTCGACATGTGGCCACTTCACCCAGAGCGATCGCTCGCTGACATCGCTCGAGAGAGCGTCGCTCAGTCGCTAATCGCTCAGTGCGTGGCCGAAGCCTTAACAAGTAGTGAATTTTTGCTTGAATTTTTACACCTCTACTCCCCTTGCCATCAAACAAAAGATTCAGAGAGAAAATTCACGAAAAAACTTCAGCGTGTAAATGGGGTCTAAGTGTCTAAGTCATTTTCCTATGTCGCTTCTGTTCATTCGTTATTTGGGTGTTGCTCTGGTTCCGCAAATGACTTGAACAAATGAACAACTGAATACACTTTCGCAAATTGTAGACATCGTAGCAAAGTCAGCAAGAGAAGTGTCTGACGAATGACACACGAAGCACTAAATGCGCTCTCAGAGCGAGTGGTAGCTTCGCTACGGCTTCCACTTGAATGTTGGAATTTCGCTGTTTGGGCGCTCTATTTAGTGTATTCTTGCATTCTGCTTGTAGTGGATAAGATACTAAAAGCTAGCTAAAAATTTGGAACATAAAGTTTGTGTCAAGTTATCGACGGCTTTTCAGGATTCCGATAATAAACAACATTGATAAATTGAAAAAATTAAATTTGAAACTTTTAAAAATCTGTAAGCATTTAAAAAAATCTCTGAAAATGGCCTCGAATTTGGTTGAGAATCAATGAAGATATTGAAGTTGAGTCAAGCCTTCAGTAGCGTAGGAGTGTGAGAGTTTTCGGTATACGCGTGCACAAACGCGTACATATGTATGTATGAAAAAACTCTAAGACTCAGGGTGTCTCTTATGGTGATATCTTTTGTAGAAAAAAATGTTACTCGTTTTCAGGCAGCATGTTTTAAATTTTGCATTTACCCTGTTAAAGTGTTGCCGTTTTGCCCGAAAAAGGGCAACACTTTTACTACCACAAACAATCAAAAAAAAGGCAACACTTAATCAATCAGCTGACAAGTGACATACGCAATAAGCGCTAAAAAAAAACCTCAATATTGAATGTGTATGATATTTATAACTTGTTTACTTTATTGTATTTTATCATTAGAGTGACCATATTTTAGCACGAAAAAGTATTCTGATTGTATATACCCAATAAATTTGAAATTTTTAAACATCAATTCAACAATATCTTGTAAATTTGTGAATTCATTCATAAATCGTTCATTAATTTCATATTTATTGTGGAAATATGATCAAAATACTTTTTCGTGCTTTAATATGGTCACTTTACTATGTCAAACACTATTAAAATGCAACCCTGATCAAACAACACTCTCGTTTATTTCAGGGTGAGAAATGTTGCATTTATGTTGCATTCATAGGGCAACACTGTAAGAAAAGAACACAAACATATGGGCAAGGGTAGCCCTAATTCACAAAAGAACACAAAAAAAAGTGCAACCTCAAAAAATGTAACATAATGCTACATTTTTTGTCAGAAAAGAAATCGCCATTAGTCCAGCTTTCCTGACAAGACTCTTCATTTTTGTTGTACTTGTTATTCAACGCCTTTTAAATGAATTTGTTATCGACAATGTGAAATAGCTATCGATAAAATCCATTTCCCTATCAATAAAAATCTTGTTTATGTATTATTTCTGTTTTTTTTCTTTCTGTGCTTTGTAGTTTTTGACTTTCAAGTCGCTATAATTTCACAGCCGCGTCCAACTTCAGGTATAAAGATGTTAACTTACTATACGCTTCTTATAATAAGATACAGTTAACTTTTTAGAAACTTCGCGCGTTCCCTTACACATTTCCACGGTAGGAGGAATTCGCACTTCTATACCCTTGGCTGGTTATGACTGTCTTGCAGATTTGGCGTCCATCCACATTGAGCAAACTTTCGAGCTAAATGATTGTGCGTAAATGATTTTAAATTAATGTTTGACTTATCGAACTTCACTTTAAAGCGCTTACAGCCGTCTCGTCCGAGAATCTTTATAAAGTGCGTTCCCCACTCGGTGTAGCCATTTTTGCCGCCTCCGAGAGCTCCACAGAGAAGAACCGCATGATGTGGGGAGCCAATAGGCCGTTTCAGATGCATTTGATAGATAAAACACATCAGGAAGCATTGTTATTTCGCAAAAAACTAGCACTCGGTGCCATTTGTTGGCAGCCTAAAAGTATAGAAATTTGGATACCGCCTGGCTACGTTCTGGGTCGTGTGGTGCAGTCCACAACATTTACACAGCCCGAGTTTTACATTGAAGACGGCACTACAAATCAGACCCTTTTCTGTGTTGAAGCACAAGCGAATTGACCAAAAGAGTGCTACTTTAAGGTAAGTGTGATCTAAAATATCACGTGTCCCAAATGAAGTAACTTCCTTCCATTGGTCCCGAAAACTTTATTGTTTTATAACTTAAGATTACAGAATTCGCAACTGAGAGGGCACCCTAGCTGTTGGGCTAATTGCAAACACATTAGAGCTGAAGTTAGTTATAATATAAAACGAACGAATTTCGGGACAAGCAAAATGCAAAGTGGCTACCAACGTACTGGTAGTGTAGCGGACGTCAATTAGCTTCCAATTAGTGCAGTGGGTGGTAGTTGACTCCTAAATATAAATCCCAAACGCTTTTGTCGCGTAAAAAGGGTTAATTGATTACCAAGCATCCAAAAATAAGACCGGGCATACTTTAATAATAACCGAGAAGCCCCCCATTCCCGTAGAAGCCTCCCATTCTCGTCTGCCTGTATACTATCAAAGTTCTTAGGGCCCGACACTCTATGTCCGGTAAGTCATCTCTGACTATACTCTTCAGATGTGGAATATAAGCTCGCCTTAATCGAATGAAGAATGAGTTGGTTTAAATCCATCTACAATTATTATGTTTTTCGATATATACCTCATTTTTATACCCTTAACACATAAAATGTGTAAAAATAAGGGTTAAGTGGTAATGGGTAGGCATAAGTATACATAGCCCTAGAAGGGCCCATAGGCAAGTTAAGTTTGAACATAATATATATCACTAGTTGACCACGCTACGCAAAACAGTGGCATTTATGACAGGGCATTAGATCAACAGGGACGGCGAGAACAACGAGAGCAGCGACGGCGTAACAGCGGCGGCAGTAGAGGATACGACACGGAGGAAGGAAGGAGACAAAGAGAGGAATAACGACAGCAGCAGAATGGCACGAGCCACAAACAACGCCGACAGCAAAGCTACTTACAGCGGCAGAATGGTACGAGCCGCGAGCCGGCAGCGCGATCGGCAGCGGAAGCCGAACGGCGCGAGCCACGCGGCAAGTAGCAGCGAGAGCAACAGCGAGGTCACCGTCAGCGTGGGAAGCAGGTCAGCGAACAGACAAAGACGAAGAGACAATGGCAGTGGTGACGGCAGAATAGCACGAGCCTCTGACGCCAACCGCGCAGCAGCCGGCGACATCATAAGCAGCGGCAGCGACGGAAAAGAGTAGAAGGCGACCGTCTTGACCGCGGACTAGTTAGTTACGCCAGGGCAGGGCTCGTGATAAGTCGCAGGTGCGCAATAATCAAAAGTTAACGACAGAGCAAGTTCCAAAGGAAAACACCACGGCCAAGAAAATCCCCACCACGGGAGCGACCAGCGCAAGACCAGAGTAACGACAAGCAGCAACCACGCACACGACGTTTGAATCATCAAAAACCAGGGTAAGCGAGCGAACCGCCTGCTCGCTTTCTCTCTCGTTTCCTCTAAAATATTTCACATAGTTTGGTGCGATCAGGCAGGGCTAGTGAGACTAGGTGAGGTTAGGTTAGAGCGGTAGTGGGCAATTTAAAAAGCATATGATAGATAATTAATCAACCTATAAAATGAGCGTTTGAAATGAATTCTACGATTTTTCTGTGCCTATTTATGGTTATGCAAAGTTGAAATTTGTGGAAAAATCAACTTTACGGGAAGGAAAAAAAATATTTTTTAAATTTTTTGATTTTTATTGTTTCGTTTTAATGGTTTTTATTATCTAAAATTAATATTAAAATAATAAAAAATAATTATTTTTATTTTTTATTTTTTTTTTTATTAATTTTTTGTAAAATATTCATCACAATCCGTAAAACATGGTATATCTAAAAGAGAAATCATCTCTGAACTATAAGTATTTTCTAATTCTTTTCGTGACTTAACATGCCTCAGTGATGAAATTAGTGGATCTGAAGCCAGTCCTGGTGTTTGGTGTTGAATCTCTCAGTCATTCTGTTTGTTTTTATCCATCGTGAGTTTAGACTGGCATACATCATGCAGAGTTATTTTTTATATCTTCGCTTCTCTGTATATTGCCGTATAAACTATCAAGTTCTTCGAAGGCAGCTTCCGTGAAATTCGTTACTGTTTTGACTTCCTAAACAGGTCAAATAATTTATGGTTGCTCAACGACATGTTTGAAGAGTAAAACAGTACTTGTCTCGCCAACTTTCTGTCGTAGACTAATCCAGGATTATAGTTTTTTTTTTCATTATATAGTCTAATCTATTACCTGATACATACCGTTTGGATTAAGGGTTCAAGAAAAGAGTTAGCTTTCATGCCTAACAATAAGGTCAATTTATGCAATTTGGTACTTGGCACGTGTCCGAATAAGATTTGTGCCTACCTGAATGGGATGTGTGACTAGTTGTACGCCAACGCAATTTCTGTATTCGGTGCGTACCTGGTAATTTATTTGTATATTCTGTAACTGCACCTGAATTTAGGGACCAGGATTTGACAAATGATCTCAGGTAAGCATTACAGAATGAAAAACAAAAGTCAAGTATCTTCACAATAACGAACGTAACAACAACAACAATGGGTTTCACGGTTATATGTCATAAATTGCCCAAAAATGCATGCAACACATTTTTTTCCTATGCCTTTTTTCACTTTTTTTTACATTTAAAAAAAAAGGGGCAAAAACGGGCACATGAAACTTTTTGCATTTAATAGAGGAATAATCAAAGAAATTAATTTAAAAAATAGCCGATATAATGT
>JARNME010000404.1:60890635-60954657 GCA_030179655.1 Scaptomyza flava
TTTTTTTATTTTTCATCAAAGTTGAGAAATAGTGAAAAAGTGGATAGTTGGTAAATATTGAATTGCCTGGCCAAACGCAAAGCAAACAGTATAATTTTTTTTTATTCTTTTCTTAATAAATAGATCCATCAATAGAACCAAAAATAATGACGATCCGTAACTTAGTTTTTGAGATATTGTATCTCAAAGCCGACCAAATTAACTTAAAATTGTGATTTTTATGTAACACAAAAAATCAGACAACTTTGAAAAGCTATATCTTCTAAACAAAAAATCCGGTTACATTATGGATTGCAGATTTGAAATCGTTGGAAATTTCCTATAAAGTAGGTTCATTCAATATTTTTTAGAGGCACATGCAACTTTTGACACTTGACTTGTTCAACTGGCGCCACTGTGCGTCGCTCGACATGTGGCCACTTCACCCAGAGCGATCGCTCGCTGACATCGCTCGAGAGAGCGTCGCTCAGTCGCTAATCGCTCAGTGCGTGGCCGAAGCCTTAACAAGTAGTGAATTTTTGCTTGAATTTTTACACCTCTACTCCCCTTGCCATCAAACAAAAGATTCAGAGAGAAAATTCACGAAAAAACTTCAGCGTGTAAATGGGGTCTAAGTGTCTAAGTCATTTTCCTATGTCGCTTCTGTTCATTCGTTATTTGGGTGTTGCTCTGGTTCCGCAAATGACTTGAACAAATGAACAACTGAATACACTTTCGCAAATTGTAGACATCGTAGCAAAGTCAGCAAGAGAAGTGTCTGACGAATGACACACGAAGCACTAAATGCGCTCTCAGAGCGAGTGGTAGCTTCGCTACGGCTTCCACTTGAATGTTGGAATTTCGCTGTTTGGGCGCTCTATTTAGTGTATTCTTGCATTCTGCTTGTAGTGGATAAGATACTAAAAGCTAGCTAAAAATTTGGAACATAAAGTTTGTGTCAAGTTATCGACGGCTTTTCAGGATTCCGATAATAAACAACATTGATAAAATTGAAAAAATTAAATTTGAAACTTTTAAAAATCTGTAAGCATTTAAAAAAATCTCTGAAAATGGCCTCGAATTTGGTTGAGAATCAATGAAGATATTGAAGTTGAGTCAAGCCTTCAGTAGCGTAGGAGTGTGAGAGTTTTCCGTATACGCGTGCACAAACGCGTACATATGTATGTATGAAAAAACTCTAAGACTCAGGGTGTCTCTTATGGTGATATCTTTTGTAGAAAAAAATGTTACTCGTTTTCAGGCAGCATGTTTTAAATTTTGCATTTACCCTGTTAAAGTGTTGCCGTTTTGCCCGAAAAAGGGCAACACTTTTACTACCACAAACAATCAAAAAAAAGGCAACACTTAATCAATCAGCTGACAAGTGACATACGCAATAAGCGCTAAAAAAAAACCTCAATATTGAATGTGTATGGTATTTATAACTTGTTTACTTTATTGTATTTTATCATTAGAGTGACCATATTTTAGCACGAAAAAGTATTCTGATTGTATATACCCAATAAATTTGAAATTTTTAAACATCAATTCAACAATATCTTGTACATTTGTGAATTCATTCATAAATCGTTCATTAATTTCATATTTATTGTGGAAATATGATCAAAATACTTTTTCGTGCTTTAATATGGTCACTTTACTATGTCAAACACTATTAAAATGCAACCCTGATCAAACAACACTCTCGTTTATTTCAGGGTGAGAAATGTTGCATTTATGTTGCATTCATAGGGCAACACTGTAAGAAAAGAACACAAACATATGGGGCAAGGGTAGCCCTAATTCACAAAAGAACACAAAAAAAAGTGCAACCTCAAAAAATGTAACATAATGCTACATTTTTTGTCAGAAAAGAAATCGCCATTAGTCCAGCTTTCCTGACAAGACTCTTCATTTTTGTTGTACTTGTTATTCAACGCCTTTTTAAATGAATTTGTTATCGACAATGTGAAATAGCTATCGATAAAATCCATTTCCCTATCAATAAAAAATCTTGTTTATGTATTATTTCTGTTTTTTTTCTTTCTGTGCTTTGTAGTTTTTGACTTTCAAGTCGCTATAATTTCACAGCCGCGTCCAACTTCAGGTATAAAGATGTTAACTTACTATACGCTTCTTATAATAAGATACAGTTAACTTTTTAGAAACTTCGCGCGTTCCCTTACACATTTCCACGGTAGGAGGAATTCGCACTTCTATACCCTTGGCTGGTTATGACTGTCTTGCAGATTTGGCGTCCATCCACATTGAGCAAACTTTCGAGCTAAATGATTGTGCGTAAATGATTTTAAATTAATTGTTTGACTTATCGAACTTCACTTTAAAGCGCTTACAGCCGTCTCGTCCGAGAATCTTTATAAAGTGCGTTCCCCACTCGGTGTAGCCATTTTTGCCGCCTCCGAGAGCTCCACAGAGAAGAACCGCATGATGTGGGGAGCCAATAGGCCGTTTCAGATGCATTTGATAGATAAAACACATCAGGAAGCATTGTTATTTCGCAAAAAACTAGCACTCGGTGCCATTTGTTGGCAGCCTAAAAGTATAGAAATTTGGATACCGCCTGGCTACGTTCTGGGTCGTGTGGTGCAGTCCACAACATTTACACAGCCCGAGTTTTACATTGAAGACGGCACTACAAATCAGACCCTTTTCTGTGTTGAAGCACAAGCGAATTGACCAAAAGAGTGCTACTTTAAGGTAAGTGTGATCTAAAATATCACGTGTCCCAAATGAAGTAACTTCCTTCCATTGGTCCCGAAAACTTTATTGTTTTATAACTTAAGATTACAGAATTCGCAACTGAGAGGGCACCCTAGCTGTTGGGCTAATTGCAAACACATTAGAGCTGAAGTTAGTTATAATATAAAACGAACGAATTTCGGGACAAGCAAAATGCAAAGTGGCTACCAACGTACTGGTAGTGTAGCGGACGTCAATTAGCTTCCAATTAGTGCAGTGGGTGGTAGTTGACTCCTAAATATAAATCCCAAACGCTTTTGTCGCGTAAAAAGGGTTAATTGATTACCAAGCATCCAAAAATAAGACCGGGCATACTTTAATAATAACCGAGAAGCCCCCCATTCCCGTAGAAGCCTCCCATTCTCGTCTGCCTGTATACTATCAAAGTTCTTAGGGCCCGACACTCTATGTCCGGTAAGTCATCTCTGACTATACTCTTCAGATGTGGAATATAAGCTCGCCTTAATCGAATGAAGAATGAGTTGGTTTAAATCCATCTACAATTATTATGTTTTTCGATATATACCTCATTTTTATACCCTTAACACATAAAATGTGTAAAAATAAGGGTTAAGTGGTAATGGGTAGGCATAAGTATACATAGCCCTAGAAGGGCCCATAGGCAAGTTAAGTTTGAACATAATATATATCACTAGTTGACCACGCTACGCAAAACAGTGGCATTTATGACAGGGCATTAGATCAACAGGGACGGCGAGAACAACGATAGCAGCGACGGCGTAACAGCGGCGGCAGTAGAGGATACGACACGGAGGAAGGAAGGAGACAAAGAGAGGAATAACGACAGCAGCAGAATGGCACGAGCCACAAACAACGCCGACAGCAAAGCTACTTACAGCGGCAGAATGGTACGAGCCGCGAGCCGGCAGCGCGATCGGCAGCGGAAGCCGAACGGCGCGAGCCACGCGGCAAGTAGCAGCGAGAGCAACAGCGAGGTCACCGTCAGCGTGGGAAGCAGGTCAGCGAACAGACAAAGACGAAGAGACAATGGCAGTGGTGACGGCAGAATAGCACGAGCCTCTGACGCCAACCGCGCAGCAGCCGGCGACATCATAAGCAGCGGCAGCGACGGAAAAGAGTAGAAGGCGACCGTCTTGACCGCGGACTAGTAGTTACGCCAGGGCAGGCTCGTGATAAGTCGCAGGTGCGCAATAATCAAAAGTTAACGACAGAGCAAGTTCCAAAGGAAAACACCACGGCCAAGAAAATCCCCACCACGGGAGCGACCAGCGCAAGACCAGAGTAACGACAAGCAGCAACCACGCACACGACGTTTGAATCATCAAAAACCAGGGTAAGCGAGCGAACCGCCTGCTCGCTTTCTCTCTCGTTTCCTCTAAAATATTTCACATAGTTTGGTGCGATCAGGCAGGGCTAGTGAGACTAGGTGAGGTTAGGTTAGAGCGGTAGTGGGCAGGTGAGAGACCCTTCCACTCACTTAGGCCAATTGTTGGCCCATTGTGATGCCGCGATAGACTGCGTCCACAACTCCGTCTACCCGAGAACAGGGTGTGTGATACTATTTGAGAGGGCGTGGTTCCAGCCCGAAGCATGAATAAAGGAGAGAATACTCTTGGGGGTGGTGTTCGCTATCTCTGAGAGGTCTGTTAGGAAATAGGAACCGAGAAAGCGATTTCTATTTTTGCAGAGTGCAGGACAGTCGCAGAAAAGATGGGAAACAGTTTACTCCTCTTCCTCATCCCGACAGCTTCTGCAGAAATCGTTAGAAGGGGCTAGTAGTCTCGCTGCATGAGATCCCACTAGCCAGTGCCCCGTAACAGCCCTCACTACGGAGGCACAACCTGATCTATTTAGGTGGATTAGGCTTGAAGAGCGCTTTTTACAGCGCGTTGGCCATGTCTGTCTGGCTATATTGCATCTACCGGTGGTGTGTTGCCACCTTTTATTTGCTTCGCGTTCGAAATGCTCGCGAATCTTAAGTTTACAGCTGGCCATGGGCATGCCCAAACCCTCCTTATCCGAGAGGAGGGGCATGGTAGTACCATGTCTTGCCAGCTCATCCGCCCTACAATTGCCCTCGATGCCTTTGTGACCGGGCACCCATATGAGGTAGAGATCGAACTGCTCTGCCATCTCTTGCAGAGATTTGCGGCAGTTTGTGACGGATATCGAGTTCGACGATATCGCGTTGAGCGATTTGATAGCTGCTTGGCTATCAGAAAAGATGCAGATTTTGGCTGCAGAGCGTTCAATTCCTTGTAAGGATTTGAGCGCTTCTTGTACAGCGGTGATTTCTGCCTGGAAAACACTGCAATGGTCAGGTATATTAAAGGAATTTTTATGGACAGTTCTTCGCAGAAGACACCTCCCCCTACCCGGTTGTCTAGCTTTGAACCGTCCGTAAAAATTCTAATTGGGTCTGTCGGCCCTGGTATCCCTTCTCTCCACTCTTCCCTCGATGGGATAATTGAGTGGAAAGAAGTATTAAGAAACTCCTGAGGGCAGCAGTAGTCAGTTGCTGGGGGAAGAAGCGAGTTTCCATTGAGAATACTTGAGTGACCGTGTGTCTGTGCGGTCCACTGGTTTGTTTCCCTCATGCGAAGTGCTGAGAGGGTTGCTACTAGTTTGCCCATCTGGTCGATAGGCAAAAGATTGAGATCGAGAGCCTCGTTAGGGGTTGTTCTGAGGGCTCCAGTGGCGGTCAGTCCTGCAGCGCGCTGCACCTTGCCTAGCAAGCGAACTGACTTTTTCTTTGAGAGTGTTGGCCACCATACTGATACTCCGTACAGTAGGATTGGCCGAATGATGGCCGTGTACAGCCACAGAGTTATGTGGGGGGCCATGCCCCATTTCAGTCCGATCGACTTTCTGCACGTGTAAAGAGCAACTAGGGCTTTCCTAACACGCTCTTCGGTGTTAAGATTCCAGTCGATTTTGCTGTCTAAAGTGAGCCCTAAGTATTTGGCTGATTTGCTGAAGGTTAGTTCCACCCCGTCAAGGGTGGGCGGCCTAAGATTCGGGATTTTATATTTCCTAGTAAAGAGGACAAGATCAGTCTTCGCTGGGTTCAGTCCAAGTCCGTTTGTCTTTGCCCAAGTGGACAGAGTGCGCAGCACTACGGTCATGCGTTCGCACAGGGTTTGGAGGAATTTTCCCGAGAAAACAATCGCAACGTCATCCGCATAGGCAATCACCCTGCAGCCACCTCCCTCAATGGAGCGCAGCAGAGAATTTACTGCCACGTTCCAAAGGAGAGGAGAGAGAACTCCACCTTGAGGGGTGCCTCTGCAGACGGACCTGGAGATTGTCGTGGAACCGAGAGTTGACCTGACGATCCTGCATCTTAGCAGTTGATCGATCAGATGCACAGCACGGTGCCCGACACCCAGATCCGTTAGCGCCTCTGTGATTGCCTCTGGGTTGACGTTGTTGAAAGCACCCTCTATGTCAAGGAAGGCGACTAGAGAATAATCCTTCTGGTGAAGCGATTTTTCCACTGTGGAGATTACAGCATGAAGTGCTGTTTCCGTGGATTTGCCTTTTTGATACGCATGTTGCGCACGGGAGAATTGATGTGTCGGTATCGAATTCCTTAAGTGAAGGCCCAGCACCCTTTCAAAGGTCTTGAGTAGAAAGGATGTTAGGCTTATTGGACGAAAGTCCTTGGGAGTTGTGTGGGAGGCTTTGCCCGCCTTTGGAATGAAGACGACTTTGGATTCAAGCCAGGGCTTTGGGATGAGTCCCGTCGTCCAGACTCCAGTGAAAATTTGTAGGAGCCAGTTTAAGGCAGTCTCACCTGCATGCTGCAGTTGGGCTGGAAAGATGCCGTCTGGCCCTGGGGATTTGATGGGCATGAAGCTGTTGATAGCCCATGAGATTAATTCTTTAGTCAGGAAGTTTGTGGAAGGTCTATCCATATGAACCCCTGTGTTTGTCTGTGGGATTGCTACTGCTGAGCAGCCCGGAAAATGAGTTTCCATCAAGAGTTCTAAGGACTCAGAGCTGGACGAAGTCCATGAGCCATCTGGTTTTTTGAGAAAACCTACCGATGGGGTGGTTTGAGAAAGAACTTTTCTGAGCCTTGCGGCCTCTGTGGTACTTTCCATATTAGAGCAGAATGTCTGCCATGAGGAGTGAGAGTCTGAGTGCCTTCTTATAGGAGGCGAGGCTGGTTTTGTAGAGACTCCATGACTGGTCACCTCCGAGAGACCTAGCTTTATTAAAAAGCTTGCGTGATGTCTTACGCAGCTCACCCAGTTGGGGAGACCACCATGGTGGCGGACTCGCATGCCTCCGTAAGCTTTTTTATAAGTAGGTCTGTGGTTTCAGTAGTGGGGTTTCCAAGTGGGGGGGACTCAGGGACGAGAGTGTTTAAGTGATTTTTGAAAGTGGACCAGTTTGTACGTCTAACATTCTGGTGCCATTTGGGCTTGGGTACGTCGAACGAAAAGACTATTTCGATATATCTATGGTCTGAGAAGGAGTGCTCGTCTAGCACTCTCCATCTTGTTAGTTTGCTACAGAGGGAGGTTGAGACTAGCGTAATATCTAGTACTTCTTCCCTGTTCTTTGTAATGAAGGTTGGGTCGTTGCCCGTATTACAAATCATGAGGTTAGTGGACAGAATGTAGTTAAAAAGCAACTCACCCCGTTCATTTGTGTCAGTGCTTCCCCACTGATGATGATGGGCGTTGGCGTCACACCCAATTATGAGGTCGGTGTGCGTGGTTTCGCTGTCGGTCACCAACCCTTGCAGGAGTGGATGTGGGAATGGCCCTTGGTGGTCATGGGCCAAGTATGTTGAGCAAACTCTCACATTCCCAGCCTTCAACTCCAGGCAGACAGCTGTGTTGTCTCCATCGCTGTAGTTAGGGAGCAAAAATATATTTAGGTGTTTTTTTGCTAGAATGCAGGTGCGAATTTTACCTTTATTTTGGGCTACTATTAGCTTATAGTCTTTGGTCCCCAGTCCACATTGGCTTATGCGGAGCAGCAGAGCGACCGCCGCCGCTTTGCAGTGGTGGAGGTTAATCTGAAGAAGTCTTAGTGACATCTTCAGGCCGACGCTCCACCACTGTCCTGTTCGCTTCCTCGTCCATGTCATCCAAGTCAAGGGACTCTTCACTGAAGCTCGCTAGCTTGGCCATGTCATGGGCCAATTCAGAGCCCTCTGAGTGGTAGCCGGCCTCCTTCCCATCTGCCGACTCCATACCAGGGTCTTGACGGGGGGCACCATTGTCTGTGGTACCCACTGCTACAGGCCGGTTGACACAATTGTCTGTAGTGTCAACCGGTTTATCAGGGAGCTCCTCGTCTGCTGCCGAGAGCTTGTTGGTGTCGGTTTTATAGACGCGGATAGCAACGGTTTTGAAGCCGTAGTAAGCCGCGCCATCCGAACCCGCTAGTGCCTCCGCCGATCTCCCGTTGATTATGAGGATCACCTGCCTCGAGTTGCCTTCTGGCTCGTCGACTTTGGCGACCCTCCAATCAGCTGTGTCAAGCGTGGGATTGCTCAGCTGGAAGATTTTCAGGACCTTTTCGGGGTCCTCGGGCTTGGCAGAAACCCATACCCTGGCGCGAGGTCTACTGGGCACATCCTTCCAGTCCACCGCCTCCAGTTTCGCGCCAAGGTAGATCTCTCCCAGCATTGCAACCGCCTTCTTATACAGCCCGGCAGATCGCTCATCCTCACAAGCTATTGCTTTAATGTTGCCCTGATGCCAGCCTGCATCAGAGCAACGGGGGGGGGGGGGGGGGGGACCCATGAATTCTGTCATGAGGTCGACGAACCTGTCCTGCAGCTCATTTTCGATAATCCCCCACCGATTCCTGGGGATATGACCCTCATTGTGGCCCCTGTCAAGGACCCCAATGACAATCTTCTCCCTTGTGGCTACGGCGAAAGATTTCGTCAACGGCTGCGGACGAGGTGGAGGAGGTCTAATCCGCTTTGCTTGCGGGGCCGAATCCTCAACAGACCGCTGGCGTTTCTGCTTGGACTTGGCAGAGGACGCTGGGGGGGCTGGCTTGAAATTCGGGATGATTTTTCTGGCCCACTCCACTAGTCGGACCTCATCCGAAGATGCGGGCTGAGCGGACAGACTTTTTCCGAGAATGTCGGCTGCGCGCCTACGGTCCTGGAAGGACGCTTTGACTCCCTCAGGAGCAACGGATTTTGTGGTGTTGCCCGTTGGCGCTACCGTCCTGGGTGCCGAGTTGGCAACCTTTGGTTGCACACCACTTGCACCAGGAGCGGTGCTGGGCAGACCACCGAAGTGGGATGACGGCTGGCTTGCCCGTTTTCCACTTATGCCGCTGGTGGGCTTGTGGACGTCTGCTGGCTTACCAGACGTGGGGGTGTTTCCACCGACAGAGGGATTGGCTTGTCCCTCCGGGTTTGAGAGTGTCCCGGTCACTGTGTTTTTGCTTTTGTTTTTTGATTTCATATTTGAATCCCACGAGTAGACGGGAAGGACGGTCACCCGCGACATAGCCCGTGTATCGCGGGAAGCCTAATTTAAACTGGAGGTCGGCAGGTATCCAGAGTTCGCAAAGTAGAGACCGAGCACCCCCTCGGCCACGAATCCCTCGGCACAATGCTGTTCCACCTTGGATTGGGGTAATTTTATAGAGTTTTCTTCTCTCGCCCGACTACAATTGGTCAGCACCCTTGGCAGAGACATGACCGTACCAAGGATCTGCTTCCAGCCGCCCTCGCGTGGAGAGTATAGTCGCACTACCAATTGTGAGCCGCAAGGACGGAGCGCACGGCATCAACGTACACACAAATTTTCAGTATGCATGGACGTGTGATGTCAGTACGCTTTATCCCCTTGTTGCTCCAATCGGCTGACGGCCTCACCTGTGAGACTAACACCATGATGAAAAGAGATAAAATGATTTATATAGTGCAACGGTGACTTATTATTGTAAATAATAAGTGAAACTTTCAGACCCCTGCGTTTTCCAAGACGCCATTAAAAATAGCGCGCGTGGCTAATCAACCGTTGTGGGACTGCCGCCAAACTATACCTTGGCAATACCAAGGCCTAGTTGAGCGGCATTTGCCCACTCTTCCTGGTGCGGCCTTTTGGTTTCTCACCGGGAGCAGTCATGTTAGAAGAGAGCAAAGGGTAGTCATGCGGCGGTTTGACTCTTTTGCCGAAAACCAGTAGACACCGGATCACCGGCGAACCTTCTTCTTCATCCCCGCCACACTATTAAATATTTTCAAGCACGGCATTATACTTTTCCCAGCCTTACGGTCCCGGTACTAATTACAAATTTCTTTGTAAGGTGGCCCTGGAGAGGCTGAGCTACCTCAGCCTTAGAAACGCTACCTTACATGTTCTTTATTCATAGAGAAGACGTCATTACCCACCACAGCAACGCGTGGTTGGGGTCAAACCCCACATTTTACGTTAGCTTTGTCTTTTCTGTCATTATAGCCCTAAAACAATTTAAACAGTTGAGATATTTTCGTAATGCCTCAAAAAAATCATCAATAGGTAAAAATATCGAAAGCAAAGAAAATAAGTGTAAAGTGGTAAATAATCTCTATATATATATAAAAGAGTTTGTCCTGATGATAATAGAAGAGACACAGCCTACACGAAAAGAGCTAGAAGGCTGAAATTTTCACACAATTTTCCATGCAGGTAGGAGGTGAGCACTAAGAAGGGACTTTTTTTTTTGACAACTCCTTGAAGTAGCTCCCATACGATTTGGAGCACTTTTTACCCATTTTAAAAAACAAATTACAATTACAACAAGTACCCATTCCACTACTGTCGCCTGGTTGTCGCACAAGCTGAGGGTTTGATCGCGAGCGAGAATACAAAAACAAAACAAATGCGCAGTGACGCCTTCGCGTCGCACAAGCAAAGTCATAAAAAAAGGTTCTTACACTTGCAAAAAAGAAACGGGTTTCACAATTAAGTGAACAATGCGCTTGAAAATAATTTTCATAATTTTATGTACATGTATCACTTCGCACAGTGCACATTTTTTTCAAATTTGTGTGCCTTTGACAATTTATTTACGACCCAAGTAGCGTTTGTTGTTGTTGTCAGTTTTGCTGTTGGGCCCGCACTACTACTTTTTGTTGGTGTCATTGATTTAAAAAAAAACAACAACATAACAAAACTTGGTGCGTCTAGAAAAATTTTCCACACCAGAATATGTTTTGGGGGTGGATTCGCATACTTGCTGCTTATATAACTTAGACAAAACGTAACAAATTAACATTTATTGATATATTATTGATATACAATTTTGAATAAGCAAAGGGCGTTCACATAAGCGCGTGTGTTGCTCTTATGATAATCAGATAATTTGAAAGCGCGCGCATAGATAAGAGAATTAGCCAAAATAGCCAAAAACGAAGGCTCGATTTTTTATATATATATTTTTTATATGGGGTTGGAGATGCTTCTTTCTGCCTGCTCAAAACAATTATACCCTTTTTTTTTATCCATTTCATGGTTCAGGGTATAAAAAAATTTAATATTTTACGCATCGATTGCTTTCAAAACAAAGTTTTCTTATATTTTGTAGCCACACAGAGAACAGAGAGAAGAACAAAGAAGAAGAAATATGACTGTTTATGGTACTCACTGCAAGCAGCATGCACAGCTGAGGGAATATATGCATGTCTGCATCACAAAGAGCGGCTTAAAGCTTGATCAGCGCGCGCATCGCTTTTATGACTGCCGCTAAGTATAAAATAATTTGAATACAATCATGCGTTTTTGTTGTTATTTACGCTCACTCTTTTGTTTATGCGCGCGCTCTGCATGTCAAACATAAATCTTAATATCCCAATCTCCTCCGCACTCACTAAGCTAAGCTTGCCATAACTAACAGGCTGCAGTTAAGGGAATGGCTTTGCCTAATTTGCACCACCCATACCTAGCTCTTAAGTGCAAGCGTTGTATGTCAGAGCTCGGTGTCTATTGCTTAGAGAAATAACTGTAATGCTCTTTCCAACATTATGTTTTTGCATACAATGGTAAGAGAATTGGTTATGCATTTAAGTTCATATTTAATGTGAAAAAAGAAAGTTACTTTTCGTTGCAGTGAATTTTTTAATATTATTATATTAAGGATAATAATAAAATCGAAAGTTACTTTTTGAATCAGTGAGTTTTTCAATATTCTGATTTTCGTATTATATGCTATATATACATTCCTTTAAAATTACATGTATATATAAGTTCATTTTAAATGCGTATTTTATGATAAGTTATAGTAAAATTGAATTGCTATAATTTAAATATTTAAATAACGATCAACGTATTTTAATTTCTTTTGTTGTTTTTTAAACACAAGAAAATTAAGTCGATTTTCGACTTAATAATTGAAGCAACATTATATATAGTTGTCTTCTATTTGCATATTATATAATAGTTATATAGACGCTGCTTTAGTGCATTTAAAAATGAAATAAAACTAAGCAGTATGAATATTCTATTAAATTAATATAAGTTGGTATATTTAATTTTATTGAATTCTATACTTACGTATAGACACTGTAACGTTGTACAGTGAAGTCAATTTTTGACTTATTTTGAAGTATTTATTTATTTATAATACTTACTTTAAATTAAGTTGTTAATTGGTTTTGTTGTTTTTTTTTTTCAACAAAATTAATAAGTCGATTTTAGACTTAATAATTGAAGCAACATTATATATAGTTGTCTTCTATTTTGCATATTATATAATAGTTATATAGACGCTGCTTTAGTGCATTTAAAAATCAAATAAAACTAAGCAGTCTGAATATTCTATTAAATTAATATAAGTTGGTATATTCAATTTAATTGAATTCTATACTTTGTATTGACGCTGTAACGTTGTACAGTGAAGTCAATTTTTGACTTATTTTGAAGTATTTATTTATTTATCATACTTACTTTAAATTAAGTAGTTAGTTTGTTTTACTGTTTTTTTTTTTAACAAAATTAATAAGTTGATTTTAGACTTAATAATTGAGGCAACATTATATATAGTTGTCTTCTATTTTGCATATTATATAATAGTTATATAGACGCTGCTTTAGTGCATTTAAAAAGCAAATAAAACTAAGCAGTCTGAATATTCTATTAAATTAATATAAGTTGGTATATTATTCTATACTTACTAATAGACACTGTAACGTTGTACATTGAAGTCAATTTTTGACTTATTTTTAAGTATATATTTATTTATAATACTTACTTTAAATTAAGTTGTTAATTTTTTTTGTTGTTTTTTTTTCAAAAAAATTAATAAGTCGATTTTAGACTTAATAATTGAAGCAACATTATATATAGTTGACTTCTATTTTGCATATTATATAATAGTTATATAGACGCTGCTTTAGTGCATTTAAAAATCAAATAAAACTAAGCAGTCTGAATATTCTATTAAATTAATATAAGTTGGTATACTTAATTTTATTGAATTCTATACTTACGTATAGACACTGTAACGTTGTACAGTGAAGTCAATTTTTGACTCATTTTGTAGTATTTATTTATTTATAATACTTACTTTAAATTAAGTTGTTAATTTGTTTTGTTGTTTTTTTTCAACAAAATTAATAAGTCGATTTTAGACTTAATAATTGAAGCAACATTATAAATAGTTGTGTTCTATTTTGCATATTATATAATAGTTATATAGACGCTGCTTTAGTGCATTTAAAAATCAAATAAAACTTAGCAGTCTGAATATTCTATGAAATTAATATAAGTTGGTACATTCAATTTTATTGAATTCTATACTTACGTATAGACACTGTAACGTTGTAACAATCGTTTTACAGTGAAGTCAATTGACTCACAGCCATTGAAGCTTTAGATATTAGTGGTGTTTTGGTGCCGCATTCAGTTGTTGCCATAATTGGTGATGGAGCCTGTCTTTTTAGATCTATTTCCTACCTTTTATTTGGTAGGCAAAGCTTCCATGGCACCATACGCCAAAATATTGTTGAAAATGTTGTAACCAACCGGCAAACTTTTGCTTGCGTCAGCATAAACTTAAATGGAGAGTGTTATAGCTCTTCTGAACAATATGAGTGCGCTATGTCATACTTATGGTACTGCATGTGAGCTTCAAGCAGCAGCAGAAATTTTTGCTGTAAATTTCCAAGTTTTTCAGAATGAAAATTTATTACAACCATTCGGAAATACTATGCATCCTGTTAAAAGATTGCGTTTTACCGGGCCATTAATGAATGGACATTTTCATGTTTATATTCCTTTAGAGGAAGTATCAACCCAAGATTCTAATACGTCAAGTGAATGCAATGCTGAAAATGTAAAAAATCTCGTTAAAAGACGCAGTCGGTTCGCCGACAAAGCCGAAAAAAAGGTACTAAAACATTCACATGAAAAAAATCGTGTTATCAATAGGGGTAAGGGCATAAAAGCATCAAAAAGATTTCAGGTTAATAATTCTGAAGCTTTGCAGTGAGAAGATATAAGGCTAATAATCCTAATGCACGTCAAGAAAGGCGTTTGCATGTATGGAGTGTTAAAGCCATGTCTGACTTAAACTATTATTTTGAGAAAGCTTACAAGTCAGATTAAGTTACTCAACTTGGTAGTATGAATTTTATATGCAAACATTGTAATGCTTTAAAATGGAAAAATGAGCCTCTGGGTAGTTTTTGCAAGGCAGGAAAAGTTAAACTTTCACAAAATTAAAGTTTGCCTGATCATCTTAAAAGCTTTATAATTGGTGGACATCCCAAGCATGATCATTTCATTGATCGTATAAGAAAGTATAACAGCTGCTTTCAAATGACTTCTTTTGGTAGTACAAAAATTATAAATGAAAGTTGGTCAACCTTTAAAGTGCCAGGACAAGTGTATCACTTAATTGGTAGTGTCCGACCTTTGCCAAATGAAGAAATGCAGTTTCTTCAAATTTATTTTGTTGGTGGTGATGAAAAGGAAGCTCAACTACGTTGCAAAAATATTTCAAATATTGATTTAAGCGTAGTAAAGGATCTTCAATGTATGTTTCATCATCATAATCGTTTTTTAAAAGATCTAAAAATGGCTCTCAATAAAATACCAACAAGTACTAAAGACAATAAATTGGTTATACATTCTGATCGAACACCCGCTGGTGCACATTAAGGGCTTTACAATGCACCTCTATCAAGCGAAGTAGCTATAGTTATTGTTGGTCAGCAATTTAAAAGCACGATATTATTATTGAAAGTCATAATAATAAATTACATCGTATAAGTGAGGTGCATCGATCTTACGATGCCTTTCAGTACCCTTTGCTATTTCCTTATGGCGAAGATGGCTATTCAGTGGAAATACCACAATGGAATCCATTTTTAAATAAATATAGTTTAAAAAAACTAAAAAACACGCTTTTAGAGCATATCAAACTAATAAGTTAAAAATAATTTTTCAAATAAGCTTAAAACAATAATAAATGATAAATAGCATTATTGTAAAAAAAGCGTTGGGCGCTCGATGTACGAGAAATAGGGACAAAGCCCCCCACGCTTTTTTTTTCGGCCGTGGACGGGATTAGAACCCACGTTCGGTGAGTCCGGGAGCGAAGACCCGCGCCTTAGACCGCTCGGCCAACGAACGAACTTGAGGTAGTGGGATATACTGACAGTAATAAGCCACTTGCTTTTAGTCGAAAGGAAAGTTAAAAAAATTTTTTTTTTCGGCCGTGGATGGGATTAGAGCCCACGATCGGTAAGTCCGGGAGCGAAGAACCGCGCCTTAGACCGCTCGGCCAACGAACGAACTTGAAATAGTGGGATATACTGACAGTAATAAGCCACTTGCTTTTAGTCCAAAGGAGAGTTACATACATACAAACAAACATACATACAAGTGAAGCTAATATAAGCGTGTTAAAAAGGAGGAACCAAAAAAAAACATAGTGGCGCATAGTTAATTTTGGCTATGCCAAGACTATGATACCCTTCACACAGCCAAATCAATACTCCCCCCTCTTATGTTTCTGTGCAGTTGTTGGTAATTTTTCGCTAATATTTTTACTCTTGAGCGTCATTTACTTGTTCGTTTTCGACAAAAACAACATATTGACATGTAGGTACTTGAAAGTGCACGACAGAGACAACAATTGATAGTACGATATGGTAAATTTGTATGGTGGCTATGTCGTAGAATGCTCCGATCGGGATGAAATTTCATAGTGAACAAACCCGACATGATCCAAGCAATCTGTGAAAGTTTCATCAAGATCGGTTCAGCAGTTTGGCCGGAAATCGTGTTGATATGGTAAATTTATATGGTGGCTATATCGTAGAATGCTCCGATCGGGATGAAATTTCATAGTGAACAAACCCGACATAATCTAAGCAATCTGTGAAAGTTTCATCAAGATCGGTTAAGCAGTTTGGCCGGAAATCGTGTTGATATGGTAAATTTATATGGTGGCTATATCGTAGAATGCTCCGATCGGGATGAAATTTCATAGTGAACAAACCCGACATGATCTAAGCAATCTGTGAAAGTTTCATCAAGATCGGTTCAGCAGTTTGGCCGGAAATCGTGTTGAAACAGACAGACAGACGGACAGACGGACAGACAGACGGACAGACGGAAATAAATTCCTGAGCTCGTCCTGATCATTTTGATGTATAGTTTATGGGGTCTCCCATCATTCCTTTAAGGCGTTACAGATTCATGACAAAGTCAATATACCCTGTGAAGGGTATAAAAAAAAGATATCTGCGTTAAGCTTTTACAGCTATAAAATAATGATTCGTCAATCTGAGATAAATCGTTTAATTTATTGTCGTTCCCTTTTTAATCAGTTTTTGGTTGATATGTATGCTAAAATTGAAACAGAAAGGTTAAATTATATACGCTACAATCAAGCGAAACTCAGAGCAGATAGCTATATACATCTACAAGATGCAATAAGCAACCAAGATGTTGGCGCAGCTCAACTTGGTCAGATAATTTTGGTAATTTTAATTAATTTTAATTTTTAATGGTAATTTTACCATCTTTTTTTTACAAGCTCTGCACGATATATGCATGAAAAGACTCAATATGCTATGACATATGTTCGCCATTATGGGCGACCAGATCTTTTCATAACATTCACATGCAATCCACAATAGTATGACATCAAAAGTGTTTTATTACCGGGTCAAAAACCACATGATCGTCACGATATTATAGCTCGAGTTTTTCATTTAAAAGTTATAGCTTTAATGTCACTATTGACAAAAGGTTCTTTGTTTGGAAGCGTGCAATGTTTCATGTACTCTGTGGAATGGCAAAGCGGGGTTTACCACATATACATATTCTACTTTGGTGAGAAAATAAAATAAGACCAGATAAAATTGATAAAGTTATCTGTGCCGAAATACCAAACGCAGATGAGGATCCTTTGTTATTTATCATTGTTAAGTCAAATATGATTCATGGTCCTTGCGGTGCATTTAATAATAAATCGCCATGCACGAAAAATTGAAAATGTACCAAAAGGTTTCCTCGACAATTTCTTAAAGAAACTGTGACTGGAAAAGATAGTTACCCTCTATATCGTAGAAGAGCGATAGAAGATGGTGGTAATGCAATTAATATAAATGGTAATTGCATAGATAATCGTTGGGTTGTGCCTTACAACTGTGTACTATTGAGAACATTTGAAGCTCACATAAATGTTGAGTATTGTACATCTGTAAATATGTTAACAAGGGCAGTGATCAAACATCATTTACTCTTGAAGACCAACGTAATGAAATTAATATGTACGAAAGTGGCCGTTATATAAGTAGCTCAGAAGCGGTATGGAGAATCCTTGCATTTGCAACGTTTTCCGGCTATTACACACTTAGCTGTTCATTTAGAATGTGGTCAACGGATATATTTTAACCCCAATAATCCGCAACAATTACTTGACAGATTAAGCATTACACCCAAAACCACTTTGCTAGCCTTTTTTGAGCTATGCACACGTGATGAGTTTGCAAGAACGCTTCTATATTGTGAAGTTCCATCGTATTTTGCATGGAACAATAAAGAATTTCAAAGAAGAAAACGAGGGCATGATGTGCCAAATTTTCCTGGAGTTAAAAGAGATTCAGCTCTGGAAAGAGTTTACACTATTCATCCCAATAATACAGAATGTTTCTACTTAAGACCGTTAAACCGTTAAACCGTTAATGGTATAGCAAACGCATCATTTCAATTGGCGTGTAAAGCTCTAGGATTACTAGAAGATGATAAGCACTGGGATTCAACTATATCTGAAGCTGTCATATGTCAAAATCCTACATAACTGCGAGAACTTTTTGCAATAATGTTAGTATTTTTTCAAATTTCAGATGCTCTTAAGCTTTGGAATATTTATAAAGAGAGTTTCTCAGAAGATATTTTAAGAGCCTTTCGTATTTCAAAAGACAGAAATATTGATATCTATTAAATAAATGTATTATATGCATTGAAGATATTGTACTGTCTCTTGGTGGTCAAAACTTGACTATTTTTTTAGATGCACGTGGTGGAACAGGTAAAACGTATCTTTTAAATTTATTATTTGCAAAGGTACGGCAAAGTAAAAAAATTGCATTGGCCTTTGCCTCTTCCGGTATTGCAGCCACTTTACTAAATGGTGGTCGCACAGCGCATTCTACACTTAAGATTCCATTTAATTTGATTCATTTAGGGTCAGTTTATCAATGTCTGGTTAAAGTAAGAATTAGCTAACGACCAGAAAAATGTAACGCTCGCGTTAAGCCAATTTGGTTGTCTCAATGTATAGTTAAGTTAAATCGATATGATACTATCGCATTGATGGTGCTGCCACCCTTTTCGAGCAAAACAGCTGTTTTTGTTTTGTGACTGCCAAATTCTTCTTTCAACTGAAAAATGACAATTAAAACAAGTGGAAACGTTGCAGTCGGACGCAACCGACTGCGGTATACTCGATACCAGTATTAAAAATTTTGATGCCCATCCATGTGGGATGTCAATTGCTATCTTCATACCAAATTTGGTGACTCTAGCTCGAAGTTTGTATAAAGTGGGGAAAGGGGGGCTGGGGGCGGTATGGTTGGGCGTGGCATCCAAATTTTTGGCGCAGATCCTTATGGAATGTCAAATACTACCTTCATACCAAATTTGGTGACTTGTGAAGTAGGCCGCGTCGGCCCCTTCACAAATAGTTATATTTATTATATTCATAGTTTTTAACTCACAAGAAGCGCATCGGTTGTTTGAGTTACCTCTATTATATTGATAGTTGTTAAGTCGCAAGAAGCGCAGGGGTTGTTCGAGTTGTAGGTATAGTTTTGTTAGACGCAAGGAGTGCGCAGTATTTATATTTAATAAACGCAAGGAGCGTAAAGTATCTAGATTTATCGGATGTACTTATTTTTGATTGACGCCTAACGCCTAAGAATTTAAATATAACCGCCCCAATACGCAGAGTCGCAAGATGCAGCGCGCCAGCTGCGATCATCAAATCCACCACGGTCACGAGCAAGTGTGGGGAGTGGCAAAATCTGCAACTTGGGCCGAAGCCGAAGCGTGGGCGAAGTAGTTATGATTGACCTCCGCAAGTGAGCAGACGCGTACGCGAGAGGGAGAATAGAAAGGGTAGGTTATAAGGACAGAAAGGGGAGTTGCGATTGATATACGGAAGTGAGCAGACGCGTACGCGCTAAAAGGTAGTTGACGAGTTAGTAGCAAAGATATAGAGTTTAGTAAAGATAAGGTAAGAGGGGATAGTTCGCCTTAGTTCATATATATAAGTATATATATGTAGCTAGGTTTAGGCTTTCTTGTGCACATAACCTTTTATAGGAATTGAATAAATTGGTCGCCGGTAAGTCCGTGACCCAGTGGAGTGCAATTGCTGTGTGTTTTCTTTCTTTCTATTTCTCTTCTTTGGTTTTTTTGTACACGCGCGCCCGCGAGTTAAGCTGAGTCGCTTTATACTCTGGCTGCTGAGTGTGCCGGCTGTCGCGCTGGTGTCGACGCCAGCGTTTCCCTTTCCAACTTGTAAAACCGCGTGCGTTATAGTCCCACCAAAATACATAAATATTCTTGTGTGGTGTACCTGGCCAGACTGAGTTTATACCCTGGCTAAATTACTCCTTTACAAGTGGCGCCCGAGCAGGGACTCTAAAGTGCAAAGGTGTGGTATAATCTGGTATTAAAGCCCCAGAAATATCACCAACAAGTGCGGAAGGAAAAGTGCGTAAAGTGAAGTGCGGGTATACCCGACGATACCCTGCTTTACTAGTGGCCAACGAGAACGGTTTTCGAGCGTGGTTTTGTGCAATCGTCGCGGCACAACGAAAGTGACGGCGTAAGGCAAGTGCAGATAAGAATAACTGTTCGCGTTCGAGAAGTATTGCCTTAGCAACATTTGCGGCGCAACGAAATTGACGGTGGAAGAAGACTCACCGATCAAACTAGCGGTTCGCGTTCGAGGCTGTGCACAAGTGAACACCTGCGGCGCAACGAAAGTGTCGGCAAAGTGCGTGAGCGGTCAACGAACGGCGTGACAGTAGCTGGTACAGGCAGCTGCAAAGTCGCGGTCGCTTCGCACAGTGGGCTTCGACCGCGAAAATCAAAAAAATTAAAATTGACTATTGAGTTGAGTGCGGAGTTGTCCCATCGGTTCTGGTCGACCGTATAAGCGTATAGTGGTGGGAAATAAAGGAATAAATGAAATGATTTTTTTTTTTGGAAAAGAAAATAAAATGAAATAAAAAAAATAAAAAAAAGAGTAACCGTGATAAACAGTGACTTGTTAACAGAATTTTTTTTTATGCACCGAAAAAATTCGTGGTACCGTGGATCAGGAAAATAAATAGATTCTTTTTATTTTCGCAATAAAATAACATAACCGCAATAAACAGTGACCAGTTAACAGAAAAATTTTATTACACTGAAAAACAAAATAAAAAAATATATAAATAAAATTAATTTCGCAATAAAATAAAATAATACACTGCAAAAAAAAATATATAAAATTCGTAATACCGTGGACAAAATTTTTTTTTGTAATAAAAGGAATAACCGCGACAGACAGTGACAAGTTAAAAGTTTTTTTTACACCGGGAAAAAATTCGGGAGAATTTTTTTTTTTTAATTTTTGTAACAAAACTGTTACCGCGATAAACAGTGCCAGATTAAGAGTGCAAATTTTTGCGAAGCGGGACATATACGGCTCGAGACGGAACTTTTTCTTGCGTTCGTTTTTTTCGGTTAAATGGAGAAACCCAAGACTATCGAGCCCGCCCGAGTGGAGGTCGTAGAAAGCAGCAACCCCGGTGTGGGTGTGCAATGGGTCTACCACTGCCATAAGGAGGATCTAGAGGATATCGTCCGGGAGCTCGGATTGGAAAAGTGTGTCACGGTAACTGACTACCGGAAGCTGGTATGTACTTTCATAAGGCAAGGTGGTCATACCACCGATATATGGGCCCGGTTAGCGGAATGGGAGTTGCGGTTCGCAAAGATCCCAGTGTCGCCTACCCGCATTGCCACTTCTGTTGGAGGAATACGACCCAGGCAGAAATCTGAATCAGATGCGGCAATCCCATCAATACAGACCGGTGGCACGGAACATTTGCGTCCGCCCTCCAACAGCACGATTTATAATGAATTTTCCCCACAGAATACAGCATGTATCCCCGATATACGAGTAGGGTCACCTCTGGCATCCGGGGAAGATACCCCGGTGAGACAGGTGAACCCCCATCTTAATTCTAGTGATAGTTACAGTACCCCTAGGAACTGGATGGTCGTCCCCGAACTAGTCCGGAAGTGGGGTATCCTGTTCAATGGGTGCACCGACCCATTAGTTTTCCTGCAGGCAATTGAGGACAGGGCGTTGTCATACGACATAGGCTTAGACCGGTTGCCGAGGGCAATGAGCGAGGCTCTTACGGGTAAGGCCGCGCGGTGGCTATCAATAAGTAGGCTAAGGGACGCGACTTGGGCGACATTTAAAGCCGAGTTCTTGGAGTTTTTTCTACCGCCCCAGTATTTCGACAGGTTAGAAGACAGTATCCGGGCACGACGGCAACATGATAACGAGCCGTTCAAGGACTACTTGCTCGAGCTGCGGGGTATGATGTACCACGCGGGGTACAGGGCAGAACAAGAATTGCATAGGGTATACGAGAATTTAGCACCCGAGTGCCGTTTGTACATTCGTAGAGGGGACTTCTCCTCTCTGGCGCAGCTAACTCAGATGGCAGCCGAGTACGAGAACGTGAGTCAACAAAGTCGCGAGCGTGCAACACGGGGTAGGACCGGGGGTAGTAGGTATTCGGACGGATTAGCCGGTGAGGTAGCCCCCGCCAAACATTTTTATCCTTTCCGGACGCAACCACAGCCAGGGTCAAGCGGTAACGTGGGGAATACGCCACCGCTTGGTTATACGGGAGTAATTTCAAACGGGTTATCAGCCAAGAACAGCCGAGGGCTCTAGGCGGGAAGAGGCTATGCTACAACTGTTCGCAAGAGGGTCATTTTTCCAGGGAGTGCCCCAATCCACGGGTACAGTTTTGTCGGTAGTGTGGGGCCAAGGGGATCAATACCAGCCAGTGTTGTCAACAGTCAAGGGCGGGAAACGATATGCGGCACCATCCGGGACGGGACCCGATGGGAGCCGACGTGAACCAGTCCCGAACCTAGAATACCCTTTAAGAGTGGAAGACGGGCGGATAGTCGCAAGGTGACCAGCGGGGGCGAGATGCTGGACGCCTGCGCGAAAATTCGCCTAGCCGATGGGTCCACCTTAGAGGTAAAGAAGCCATTGAGGGTAAAAGTTGGTCTAGCGGGGACAGAGGTCACGGTGAGTATGCTCGTGATGCCCTCCATGCTAGACAACATTATACTAGGGATAGACTTTTTGTGCCGGGTGGGGACGACCATCGAATGTGGCAAGGCTAGGTTAATTTTGGAAGCAGTGGAAGAACCAGATATAGAGGAGGAGCAGGTCCTTATGGAACGTGAGCCAGTTGTGAGCAAATCGGAGGAGGACGACGGATCAAGGCAGGAGAAGGATGCCAATGGGGCACCTCAACCCAGCATCGCCGTGGGAACGGTTCGAGGAGACAGCGTGGACGCGACAACGACAGGAGTACAACGGTTCGGCGAGGTAGGAGGGTGCGTCATACCCAGCCCCGCAATAACACCGGTGGAAAATGTCGAAACCAAGGATAACGAGTGGCCAGAGGATTTAGAACTAGAGATAAAGGAAATACTGAAAGCGGAATTGGTTCTCTTTGGCGAGCTGCAAGGGGTGTCTCACGTAGCCGAGCACCGGATCATCATGAAGGACAAAGGAAGGAACTATAACCTCAGGAGAAGAGAATGGCGACCAGGACTCAATACGTTGGTGCTACTAAGAGCACAGCAACTCTCTAAAGCCAGTGAAGGTTTCGCGGCGAAACTCGCTCCCAAGTTCGTATCACCGAATATAGTGCGATTGGTAAAAGAAGGACAAAGAAAGAGCAAAGAAAGAGCATTGCGCAACTGAAGCCATTCTATGACGAGGGAGAGGAGCACGGAGAAGATGACCAACCCGACCGAGCGTCTGACAAAGAGCAGACTCGTCACAGTTTTAATTAATCTCTTTATTCTTTTTTATTAACACTAACCCAATTTGAATTCAGAAGGCCCGTTCATCAATTAAAACTAACCGATTGTGTTTATAAATCCCACAGAATAACCAAGATGAGCGACAAATTCCCTTATGTGATCAGCAGCGGCGGTGAGGGTGACAGAGCCGCCAATCCAGGGGCAGGTATTACCGCCGAAAATGTGGGCGATACGCCCAACAAATTGGGCTGTCTTCCGGACGAGGACGAGCTGACCGACGCCGTGGTCGCGGCCATATCAGAGGCGTTGGAAAATTGTACGTCGAGAGCCCACCGTTCCAGGTTCAAGGTGGAGGTGTCACGGCGTGACATGGAACGCGTGCGGACACGTAACTGTCACGCTACCCAAGAAAGGGGGGGGGGGGGGGGGGGGGGTGTGAAGTAGGCCGCGTCGGCCCCTTCACAAATAGTTATATTTATTATATTCATAGTTTTTAACTCACAAGAAGCGCATCGGTTGTTTGAGTTACCTCTATTATATTGATAGTTGTTAAGTCGCAAGAAGCGCAGGGGTTGTTCGAGTTGTAGGTATAGTTTTGTTAGACGCAAGGAGTGCGCAGTATTTATATTTAATAAACGCAAGGAGCGTAAAGTATCTAGATTTATCGGATGTACTTATTTTTGATTGACGCCTAACGCCTAAGAATTTAAATATAACCGCCCCAAAGCGCAGAGTCGCAAGATGCAGCGTGCCAGCTGCGATCATCAAACCCACCACGGTCACGAGCAAGTGTGGGGAGTGGCAAAATCTGCAACTTGGGCCGAAGCCGAAGCGTGGGCGAAGTAGTTATGATTGACCTCCGCAAGTGAGCAGACGCGTACGCGAGAGGGAGAAAAGAAAGGGTAGGTTATAAGGACAGAAAGGGGAGTTGCGATTGATATACGGAAGTGAGCAGACGCGTACGCGCTAAAAGGTAGTTGACGAGTTAGTAGCAAAGATATAGAGTTTAGTAAAGATAAGATAAGAGGGGATAGTTCGCGGTAGTTCATATATATAAGTTTATATATGTAGCTAGGTTTAGGCTTTCTTGTGCACATAACCTTTTATAGGAATTGAATAAATTGGCCGCCGGTAAGTCCGTGACCCAGTGGAGTGCAATTGCTGTGTGTTTTCTTTCTTTCTATTTCTCTTCTTTGGTTTTTTTGTACACGCGCGCCCGCGAGTTAAGCTAAGTCGCTTTATACTCTGGCTGCTGAGTGTGCCGGCTGTCGCGTTGGTGTCGACGCCAGCGTTTCCCTTTCCAACTTGTAAAACCGCGTGCATTATAGACCCACCAAAATACATAAATATTCTTGTGTGGTGTACCTGGCCAGACTGAGTTTATACCCTGGCTAAATTACTCCTTTACAGACTCTAGCTCAAAGTTTGTATAAAGTGGGGAAAGGGGGTTGGGGGCGGTATGGTTGGGCGTGGCATCCAAATTTTTGCTGCAGATCCTTGTGGAATGTCAAATTCTACCTTCATACCAAATTTGGTGACTCTAGCTCAAAGTTTGTATAAGGTGGGGAAAGGGGGGCTATGGGGCTGGGGGCGGTATGGTTGGGCGTGGCATCCAAATTTTTGCTGCAGATCCTTGTGGAATGTCAAATGCTACCGTCATACCAAATTTGGTGACTCTAGCTCAAAGTTTGTATAAGGTGGTGAAAGGGGGGCGGAATGGATGGGCTAGGCTCCAAAACTTTGATGCAGTTCTTTTGGGGTCGTTACCAGCTATCTTCCTACCAAATTTGGTGGCTCTAGCTCCACTACTCTGGAAGATACACGCATTCCCGTTTTTTACGAAGTGTTGGGGCATCTGGGGGCGGCTAGGGCGGTATTGGTGGGCGTGGCATCCAAACTTTTGGTGCAGTTTTTGGGGTGTCATCATCAGCTAAATTGGCACCAAATTTGGTGGCTCTAGCTCAAAAACTGTGGGAGATATAGGCTTTTTTGACTATAAAATGCGGTGGGTCTGGGGGCGGAATGGGGGGGGGGGCGTGTCTCCAAAATTTTTGATGCAGTTTTTTGGGGGTTGCTAGTAGCTATCTTCTTACCAAATTTGGTAGTTCTAGCTGTAAGGGTGTGTGAAATATGCGGATTTATCGTATTTGAGTTATCGAATTTATCGATTTGCCAGCCCCCAGTTATTGTAGAACCCCAATCTTGACTCTTTAATTTACTATCCCATAGATAAAGAGAATTGGAAAGTTTCAAGTCCCTAGCTTGAAGGGTGTGGAAAAAACTTGCACACATACGGACGGACGACGGACAGACGGACAGACACCATGACGGACATTGCACAAAACCAATATACTCTTTACCTTCGGTATCGAGTATAAAAATGGAAATGAGTAAACAAACAAGTTTAATGAGCTCAGTTGAGAACAAAAAGCGGACACATTGCGTGGATGTAAAAAATTCTTTGATGCGATGCCATTTTACTTGAATAATAAGATATAGACAATGCAAGTGTCAGCCACAGTCAGTTCTGTGCCTAACGATGATTTCATCTATATTTATATCGGCACTCAACGAGAGAACAAATTTTAGCCGGCACTCAGGCTTCATGTTAGTTTTAATCACGAACAACCCTAACCAAACATTGAGAAACTCAATTTTGACTACCCATCAGTTAGTTAAGCTAACCATCTGTTAGTTTAGCTAACCAGACATTGAGAAACTGGCCCTTAGAAACACCACATTGCTCAATTTCAAAGCAATCAAATATTGCTGCTGTGCTCAAAGATTGGCAAGCTTATTGTTTGGGATGAGTGTACTATGGGCCATAAAGGTGCTTTTGAAGCTGTAGATCGATCTTTGAGAGACATTCGAGATAGTGAATACCTAATGGGTGGCATAACTGTTCTCTTAGCTGGTGATTTTCGACAAAATCTTTCAGTGATCCCCAGAGGAACAAGAGCAGATTAAACAAATGCGTGCTTAAAGTTTTCAATTTTGTGGCCCAAAATAAAGAAAATTGCATTAACGAAGAATATGCGAGTGAACTTAAAAGGTGATAGCATAGCTGGTGAATTTGCAGAAATGCTTCTTCAAATAGGAAATGGATTATTTCCAGCCCATGATGGCAAAATAACTTTACCATCAACTTTGTGTCATGTTGTTAAAAGTATTGAAGAACTAACTATAAAAATATTTCCAGATATTATAAATTTGACAATGCATTGGAAATAAACGAGTTTTTATTAAAATCATTTCAAAGTTAAGAAATTACATATAACTCTATTGATTCTGTGACTGAAATCGACGATGCAGTTCATTACCCCGTCGAGTTTCTTAATTCATTAAATCCAGCTGGCCTGCCTCAACATAAATTAACTTTAAGGATTGGTTCACCTGTAATGTTGATTCGCAACTTGAAAACTCCAAAACTGTACAATGGTACAAGATTGCAAGTTAAAGATCTTCATAAGAATGCTGTCAAAGCAATGGTCTTTACTGGCAATGGTAGAGGGGAAACGGTTTTTATACCGAGAATTCCATTAATACCTTCTGATTCTGAATTGCCAATTCAGTTTAAAAGATTGCGATTTCCTTTAAAAGTTTGCTTTGCCCTAACAATCAATAAATCACAGGGACAAACTCTTAAATTAGCCGGACTAGACTTAAGATACGATTTTTTCTCTCATGGCCAATTTTATGTAGCCTGCTCAAGAGTCAGTTCACCAAAAAGTTTATTTGTATAAGCAACTGACGGAAAAACAACCAATGTCGTTTATAAAGAAGCTTTTAAAAGTTGTTTATAATTTCAAATTAAATTCAATAAGTGGATAAGGCCTACTGGGGAAATCACAATAAAAAATGACGCTCCTGATTCTCTACCTCAATGGTGGCGTGGAAAAGAGAATATTCAATACTTTGTTTTAATTTGTTGTTAAATATTTTATAATTTATTTATTTTGCATCTATCTTCTATTGCTAAAATTTATATAAACTATCCGCGCAGCGAAGTAAGTGGGCCTCTTACTAGTGATAAATAAAAGAATCAATTAAGGTTTCTAAATAATGTATATATTTTTATTCCATTTAAATTTATTATGACTTTTCGGTTTAGTATTAAACATCAAACATGTTATAAAAATAAATTTTGACAAAATTAATTATTTTATTATTATCTTTTAAGCTATTATTTATATTTTAAATAATAATGAGACCAATAGCGCCGTCGTTATTAATGACTGTGACAAGATGCTTATGGTAACTGAAATACGACACATGAACGTTGGTAGATATTGGTTGTTCACAAATGTTGAAAATACCGTATCAATGGTTGAACTATGCCTCGTTGTCCCAAATGTTCTATCGGAAATAATATATATGCGTGCGCGCGTGCACACACATATAACAAAAACACGTGGTCTTAGGTGATACATGTTTCCTTACTTTGACTTTCACTTAGCCTATGGCTTTCCACCTATACTCACATATTTGCTTAACGTACGTATGTATATCTAAGAACTTTTATCCAGCCCTTTCCTAGGGGATTCGCCCACACTGATTCGTCTTCTCCTTATTATAACTCTTGTCCTTCTTGCCTGAAAATGTCGCTGCTGTTTGCCTTTCACAGCGTTTCACTATTTCTCGTACCTTTCCGCTTAGAACTCTGCGTCGCGTCTGTGCACTTTAAACTCGGGCCACCGACTCTTTCACGCGGGACATTAACTTTCATTACCTGCTACCCTGTACATATTTATGTTGAATATATATTATGTTTTCTCCCACTTCTTCCTTATGGTGACTTCACCGTAGCGTCTTTGAGTCACCACAAATTGGTCCGTCCCCACCGTCACCTTGAAATGGCTACGGCGTCCTTTGAGTCCCTTCCGCACCAGCTCTGCTGCAATGATGGGTGTGATGAACTGGTTGTATTAGGGATAGCAGAATTAAAATCTTTGGCAATTTTCCTATAAAAAGTTTTTAGAGCCACATGAAGTTTTTATTTTTGCCACCTCCCTTTTTGTACGGACACCATTGTGTGACGTCCGCGTCATTGGGAAACGCTCCGGGGGGATCACGTCCACACCCAACTCCGACTCAACACCTTCCTGTCATCCTTCTATATCCTCGAATGGCTCCAGAGTCTTCAGCCAGTTTACCGCTCGATCCAAAGCCTCTGCCTTTTCGCGTTGATCCTCTCCGTCGGCAGTGATTGGCAACAACTTTTGAAAACATTTAACGGCGTTTCGCAATATTGTTAGCGACTCGCATTCATTCTTGCTCCCTTTGGGGTTGGGGATGTCTCCACCACATTCTCTGATGTCTCCTCCTCGAAAGCCTTGAGCGTGAGAGGCAAGGCTGGTTGTTCAGCGCATGGCGGTGGCACTCGTGCACTTGTAATGACTGTTGTCATCATGATGACCGCGTCATCCACCCTGTCCACCGTTGATTCCTTATGCGGGAAACCTTCCTCTCCCTTTCTTGATAACGGTGGTGGTCTCATTAAGAGTCTCATGACCTCTGATGCGTACAGGAATCCAGGATAGATCCTCTCTCGGAACCGCTGATCTCCTTGGCGTCCTCCACCCGAACGCTTCCGTCTTGTTCACAAGCACCTTCGTTTTTTTCGGCTTAATGGCTTTTTCGGACTCCTCGTCGCTGCTGATGGTGATTGGTGCTGCATTTCCTACCCAACCCAACGATGGCTCCTTGATGGCTAATACCGCATCTCGATTCGATCCTCGCTTTGGTACCGTGACTTCTTCCATACGGGGTGACCTCAGGATATTCCCTCGTTGCGCGCCTTCTGTTCGCATTCTTTTTCCTTCGCAGGCTCCGCGTCGACCTCACCACTCTCCTCGGTCGGCGCTTCTGTGGTTTAGAGAATGAAATTTGCCTCACCACAATGCAAGGTCGTCCCCATATTACCTAGACATTCCCTCGTTGCGCGCTCTCTGTACCGTCTGCTTCGCGTTCCTCTTCCCTCGCAGGCTCCGCGTCGATTTAACCGCTCTCCTCGGTCGGCGCTTCTGTGGTTCGGAGAATTAGATTTGCCTTAACGCACTGCATGTGATGAGGATCTTACCTAGAAAGTCAATTCCCAGAATGCCACTTTTAAGCACGAATGGCACCACGAGCATATCTACAGCTACTTCTTTACCGTCTAGACCCACCTTTGTTTGCAACAGCCTTTCTATAGCTACTGTCAAACCATCCGATAAGATTATTAACGCTTCCGCAACCAACACATCCCTTCTGGACGCCAATCCGATCCCGCTCTGCATGACGGTGCTACTCGTTTCCCGTTTTCCTTCGATGGATTGCTCTGCTACTTATACCCTGAGTGCCACATTGCCTGACAAAATACCAATTTGGGATTCGGGCATTCCATAGCAAAATGTCCCCCTTGTGAAATGTTGTAGCATACGCGACTGGCCTCAAGCGATTTACGCTGCTCCTGTCTCATCATACCATTTGAGATTTTCTCTCGCCTGCTGAGTTACTCGGCTCATTCCTTGCTAACGGTATCTGGGTTGGCGGGCTCCGGATCGGATAAATCTGCCTGGCAGGCGCCCACGCCTCCTATCTGGTCTGGGTATCCGACTAGGCTCCGACCTTGAATATTTTCGAATTCCGCGGCCATTTGCGTCAGATGGGATAATGTTGAGAAATCTTTTCTGCGGATGTACAATCGGTACTCCGTCGCCAGATTCTCATAGATCCTACTCAATTCCTGGGCGGTTCTGTAGCCGGCATGATGCATAAGTCTCCCCCGCCGCCCAGGTATTCGTTATACCCCTCCCCAACACGTTGCCAGCGGGCCCTGATTGCGTCTTCCAATCTGTGGGGTAAAAATGGTCGAAAAATCTTTCTTAAACGTGTCCCATGTCGCGTCCCTTAGCCCACTCGTCGTGAATCAGCACGCCGCTATTTTGGTCAACGCCTCACTCATTGCCCTGGCTATGCGGTCTAGATCTAACTCATAGATCATCGCTAATTCCTCGATCGCCTTGATAAACACAAGCAGGTCGGTATAACGGTCGAATCTGCTACCCCACTTGCGAATTCGACCAGGGCCTATGCCCGCTAAATTCTGTGTAGCCTACTACTACATCTAGTCTGTAGCCCATTAGCCCCACCTGGGGCCGAGGTACAATCCTCAGTCTGGCCAAGGCTCGCGTTACAAGTAATATTTCTATTTGCTTGAACGTTTTCGAGAAATGGAGGGACGGGGTCCCGTCCGCCGACCAACGGGCCACGCTGTGATGCCCGCGGCGCGTTACCGAGCCGACCGGGCGAATAGGGAGGCGTACTATTTATACTTTGAACCAATAAAATGGGTAAAAAATGTATAAAGGTTTTGTGCAAAAGTATGTAACAGGCAGAAGGAAGCATCTCCGACCCCATAAAGTATATATATTCTTGATCAGCATCAACAGCCGAGCCGATATAGCCATGTCCGTCTGTATAAACGCGTGGATCTCAGAGACTACAAGAGCTAGAGACTTACGATTTTGAATATAAGTTTTCCTATACCATAAGCAGAACAAGTTTGTTTCAAATTATCGACAACTATTTAGTTTCTGCTATACATATGAAATCGATTACAAAAATAGTAGTATAAAGTATAATAGTACTAGGAAAATGTAAAATTGAGGGTTGAAATAATGGGTAACGATAGAACTTTTCTATAAATTTCGTCCAAATCGGTTTAGAAACACCGGAGATATCGAATTTAATCGATTGAAACTAAGTCAGTATACCAAAGTCAAGTATAATTTTAATTTATTTATTGCAAGTGGGTTCAGGGTATCTTCTAGTCTGGCTCTCCCAACTATAGCCTTCTTATTTGTTTTGCTTAGATGTTTTGCCCAGTGGGCATGTTTATATTATTATATTGGGGGTAAATACACTGCGACCAAATAGATCTTTTGTGCCCCCTTCTTGGCCTATAGCTCTTCCATCAGGCCCAGGTTTTGCATAAAAGCAAGTACCTTTTTTGGGTCGATGGTTTCTAAATCGCTAAGTTGCACAATATGTTTTCCTAGAAAACTACTTCTTTTCCTTACTAAGGCTACGCATTCTGCTATAATGTGCAAGGAGGATTCTCCTTCCATTTCGCAGAATCTGCAAATCTCGCTGCTGACTATACCTAGCTTTGCCAGGTGACCTCGTAGTCTACAATGTCCTGTCAAGAGACCGGTGAGTATCCTGAGTCTATTTTTACCCATTGATATTACTTGCTTTAACCGTTTAAGGTTATTGCTACCAAATAGAATCATTGCTTGCCTGAGTCCTGGTGTCCTTGCCCAGCTCGTTCTTCGCAGAAGTCTCTCTTCATTCCTAAGCTCTTGCCGTACTGTGCTTCTTCCTATACCACAGTACGGCTCGGGTCCTATTAAGGGTATCGCTGCCCCCAGTCTTGTTTGCTGGTCTGCCTCTTCGTTCCCCGCTATTTCGACATGTCCCGGGACCCATCTTAGGGCAAGCCTATTTTGTGATCCCAGAGTGTCTAGCTTGGTTCGTACCTCACGAACTACCTTTGACCTGATTTCGGTCATACTAAGTGCCATTATTGCTGCTTGACTATCGGATAGAATGGCTATATCCCTATTCCGATAGTTACGCTTTAGATTAAAGTCCACACACCTCCCGATTGCACATACCTCAGCTTGGAATATGCTGGTGTGCATACCTAGGGGCTCATGGTACATTAGCCGAGGGCCTACCACACCAAGACCGGAGCCTTGTTGCGTTAGGGATCCATCGGTGTACCATTTTATGGTGTGTGGCTTCATGTTGCGGACCTCTTCCAGAGATGTCCACTCCTTTTTATTACAGAGGTGAACTTGAAACTTTTGACCGAACATGTGTTCGACTTTCATTTCGTCCCTTGGCTGTGCCAGTAGGGGAAGTTCACCCGATAGCATATCTGCCTCTACTCGACTAAGAATGTGTCCTCTCCCAACTCCTTCAACGGACATTCTTAAGAGGGTTGCCTTTTGTTGCAGCCTAATTGTGTGATGGAGTGGCGTTATCTCCAATAGAACCTCAAGCGCTGATGTGGGACAGGTCTTCATCGCTCCCGTGATTCCTACACATGCCATTCTTTGTAGCTTTTGAAGCTGCTTCTGCACAGTGATTTGCTGTGCCTTATCCCCTCTATGCAATCACTCCTTACGTGAGCATGGGCCTTACTACCATAAGATATAGCCATCTTATTATCTTTGGTGATGTTCCCCATGACTTCCCGGCTATGCTACGACACGTATACAGCGCTCTGCAGCACTTTGCGATCGTATTCTGAACATGGGCGCCAAATCGCGAGCCTAATCTCCCTCATCCTTTGTAGCTTGTATCTTCTGGTGAACAGAACGATGATTGTTTTAGTAGGGTTTAAGTGGAGACCAACCTCCCTACACCAATCATGCGTAATCCTAAGTCCCAGTGGAACATTTTCACAAAGAGTTTCTTCATACTTGCCTCGAGCTATTATCACAATGTCATCTGCATAGCCTTGACATTGAATACCCTTGTTCGCAAGTCTACTTAATAGTTCGTCTACTAGTATACTCCATAAGAGGGGTGATAAAACCCCCCCTTGAGGACAGCCCCTTGTGGTTGTTACTGTTACGGTACTATCTTGTATAGATGCCGTAGCCTGTCTGGACCCTAATAGGGATGAAATCCATCTACTAGTTGTACTGTCAAGCCCTCTTCTATTCAAGGTAGCTTTGACAGCATCACGTGATGTGTTGTCGAAAGCACCTTCAATGTCTAAAAATCCACAAACTGCTACTTCTTTGTTTACTACTGCCGCCCGCAGAGTACGGTGCAGCTCATACAGGGCAGTGTCCGTAGACCTGCCTGTTCTGTATGCGTGCTGCGTTGCCTGCAGTGGACTCTCTGTGAGCAGAGTACTCCTTATGTTATAATCCACCAGCTTTTCCAACGTTTTCAACAAAAACGATGTTAAGCTGATGGGTCTGAAGGACTTTGGGTTGGTGGTATCTGTCTTCCCTACCTTGGAGTTGAAGACCACCCTAGCTCTTCTCCAAGTGCTTGGTATATGACCAAGTGCTAGGCTACTGACCAGGATTTTCCGTAGAGTGGGTAGGAGTATTCCCTGTCCCTGCTGAAGGACTACCGGTGATATGCAATCTAGACCAGGAGATTTGTAAGGCTGGAAGGTTCCAATTGCCCATTTTATTTTCTCCACTGTGACCACCGACTTGGCACATGCCCAGTCAATGGTAGTTTGTCTGTGTTGACCTCCTGTTTCAAGCGATTCGCACGGTTGCCAGGGGATACTTCCTGGGAATTGCGTCTCAAACAGAAGCTCTAACTTTTGCATATTCGTGCTCGTATATGTGTTATCTTTACGCCTCAAGGCTAAATTAGCCTCCGGCGCCCGCTTTGATAATGCTCTATGGAGCCGGGCACCTTCACTCGTGCTTGTTATGCTTTCGCAGAAGTCCCTATAGTTCCTGCGCTTGGCCTTCCTAATCTCCTTGCTGTAGGAGGTGAGGCTTTCGCGTTGTGTATCCCATGACCCGTCCCTCTTAGCTTTATTGAAGAGGTGACGTGTGGTGATACGCAGTCTCTCAAGACCGTCATTCCACCATGGGGCATCTTTATCTTTACGCGTTTTCCCTAGTGGGCAGCTTTCTTCATATGCATCTTTAATGCTACTATTTAAATTTCGAACAACTCTTTCTAGCTCACTCGTGCATCTGGGTATTCTAGAGTTTTCAGTGGCTAGGTTAAGTTCTAGGGTAGACCTAAATTTTTCCCAGTTCGTTTTCCTGGGGTTACGAGTTGGTATACTACTATCCGTATTAACCTTAAGTTTGAATAGGATAATCCTGTGATTGGACATGGATTCTTCTGAAGAGACATGCCATTCTCTGAAATGTGGCCTAAGAGATCGACTAATCAGAGTAATGTCTAATACCTCTTCTCTAACTCTAGTTACAAATGTCGGTGTCGAACCGACATTACCAATTTCTAAGTTATACTTGAATATAAAGTTGGTAAGACACTCACCCCTTTTGTTGATGCCCGTGCTGCCCCATATGGAGTGGTGCGCATTGGCATCGCAGCCGATTATAACCGGCAGCTTCTCTCTCCTGCAGTGGTCCATCAGCTTTTCTATTTCCGGTGGCGGGCAGTCCACATCACCAGCAAAATAGGATGCCACCACAATAGGGGGGGCGTTTCCAATTGCCCTTACGGCAATAGGTACGCAGTCCCTAGTGAGGAATTCTGAAAGAATAGTAAAATTAATAAATTTCCTTACCATAATGTATGCTCTAGGTGTAGGATCTCTTTGATCCCAGATTACCTTTGAGTCAGCGGTGTACTGGCCTTTTATGCCATTGTTTACCCATGGCTTCTGTACCAGGGCTAGCCCAAGATTTTGGGTGATAAACATCCTGGTCAAAACAGCAGAGGCTGCCTTAGCCCGATGGAGGTTTATCTGGGCTAGCACTGTGACGGTGACGTTTGATAACACCATCACTCATCCGCCGCTCCAGCTCCTGGTGATGTAGGTTGGGAGCTGCCCATATCACCGCTGCCGTCATGGTGACGTCAGCTTCTGCCGTTTCAAGCTCCTCAGTGAGCTCTTGCGAGGACACCGGCACCTCATCATCCATCCCTTCGAGCTCTGCTGGACCGAGCGTCATCTCCGCCAGGTCCTCATCCTCGGCCAGATCCTCTGTTGAATCAGAGACACCTGCCAGATGAGCACTCGGAACAGTGGCGGTGGGAGGTGTGGGGGCCGAGCCTGCAGCTCCCAGGACTGTCGTCTGGGCAGGGGTAGTCCTTGCGCCAACACTCATCTTCTTCAGACCGCTAACGGGGATGGTCCTGTAGCGGAATGAAACTTGGTGGCCTCTCGCCATTATCGCGTCCTTGGATGCCTCATCGATGCTTATCACCAATAGCGCACCTCCGCCTTCCGTCCTCCTTGACAACACCTTCCACGAGTCGGTCTCGATCTTGTTCTGGCTCCTCAGCAGAACCAACAAGGATTCGGTTGACCGATCCGCGCTTCTTGGGCAAAAGATGGTGATGTTGTGGGGTGATGGAATATCATCACCCACCTTGCAGTGCAGTGGAGCCCCTTTTCACGACTGCAGTCTTGGCGCCACGGTCCTCAGCGACTCCGCTGAGTGATCATCGGAACATTCAATGACCAGGTAGCCAACCCGGAATGAATGCCCGCGAACGCGACCACGGTGTCCTATCCTGTGAGGATAACCTCAACCAGGATGGCCTCCTTCAATGCGGACAAGTCCTCCACAGGTAACACCGCCACCTTGACTTTTTTTGCAATCACTGCATACGATATGCGAGTCTCGGTGGACAATGGAGAGGAAGACCTCACTGCTGTTGCTACGGTGGATGCCGACGTGCTGTGACGCTCCTCTGGGCACGCCCTCTTGGGGGTGGCAGTGGGTGGCGTCAAATTACTGCTCAGGCGTTTGGAGGCTGGTCCCCGTACCTGGCTCGCCGAGTCTCTTCCAGCCGTTGCCATGCGCAGTGCCTCAGCAGGGGGTAGTCCCTGCTGAAGGTACCTAAGGTACCATTTGGTTTTGAGCCGTTCAGCGTTTTTCGGTTTGGGTCATCCAAACCGCCCGGCTCTCCCAATTTTAGCAGCTGCGCTTTTGGCTGCTGATGCTGCACGCCATGTCGCCTAACAGCGCTAAGCCTCGGTCGCATCGGCTGGGATGCCCCAGCCTTGCTTCCTCCTTCTGCAGCTGGGGTGACACGGTGACTTGGAGCTTCCCTCGTCGTAGGTGCGCGCGCTGTATTTATTGCCGCATGCAGCCTTCTTGTTTGCTGCGCCGGGTTTGGGCGCCGTGGGGCTGGTCCCACATTGGAGGGCCGCTCCCCGTCAAGGAGGCGGTTCTCAAAGTGTCTCGCGACACTGGCAGCAGGGGTATCCTGTTGCACACCTAAATACTTTTTATTTTTATTATTTCCTGACATTTTCCCACGAGTTGCGGAGAAATATGGGGTCCACCCGGGCAGAGATCCGCAGTACCCGGGTAAGGCTAATTAGAACAGGCGGTCGCCATCTGCCTGAGCTCACCGTTAGCGACTGGGCTAGTTTTTAATCCGGGCTCCCGGATTGACTTTCGGCACGGTTCGAATGACACCTTAGTCCAGCCCGGAGTGAGATATTGGGGAAGGGATGAAGAAGGGTACGTGTGAGGGAGTTGGGAGTGTGTGAGGCTATGCTTTGAAGACGGCGACACAAGCGTCTTGTCAATACGGTGAACGGTACCGTACCCGCTGTTTGTCTGGGACTGCTAATTTCCAAGGATTCTCGCTTATTCGCATCTAACCTCATAAAGAGGCCGTTCGCTATCCGCAAACCCGCGACGCGCCTGGTGGCCTCAGCTTAGCCCCCTCTGAACTATCCCACAAGTTCTTTAGACCATGTTAGTTAAGCTTAGTTTTTTTTTTTTCGCTTACTTGTTATTAGACTGCGTTGGTGTTAGTTGGACGAGAGGTGATAGAGAAAAGGCGCATAGAGAATGGATAAGCCGTGAGCTTAACTGCGATTTACTGCGACAAGAACACAACCGATCGTTTCGAGGATTAGTCGACGACTGTCCCATAGGAAATGACTTAATGTCTTCACCGGATTTAAAATAACTTGGTTTTTTCACTATAAAGTTCCATATACATTTTTCATCGCATTACATCTTGATCTTCTTTTTGTTTTACAGATTCACTCTGGTGGTGAATTTCGCGCCTCCATTGACCACAAATGGCTGGTGTACCTGTAAAAGGTGTGTATGTATTGTTAGCATCCAGTACAAACTGACTGCTTAATTGTTGTCGCAACTGGCACTTGTAACCAGGTGGACTGCGGAGAATAATGAATGTATCTTTGTAGGTTGTACTAAGAACACTGATTTTATTAACGAAAAGTAACAATATTTATAGGAAATAATAGCTTAGTTTTACAGTTTTGTGGTGTCAATTAAAATTAGGTTATTGTGTACTCAGCAGTTGCTTGCAATGCAGAATAGCATATTTAGCGACTACCGGGTTGGCTGACCGCTACTGTTGCGACATATTGCATGCATTGTGCAGTCAGCGATATTCTGTGTGTTCAGCATAATTTGGTGTTGCTTAAAGTTTTATTGGGTTAATAAATGTAGCGTATTGTGTATGGTCTTGACCTAGTTTTACATGTGTTAATAATTTGTGTGTCATTCTTATATAGCTATGTGCACTTATTTGATATCTTACAATATAAATGTGTGCTGACTTGTTTATGACTTAACATTCTCCCGGCCGTTGAAACGGTTTTCAACCATCCTCTAAATCCAGTGTAAATCGTCTTGGGGATGCTGAAGGTTCTAACGGGTTGACTGCTTCGTTCCTAGTGGCTGTGGGTGGACAAGTCCATCGTCGTTGTGTCCGCATTGCATATGCACATAGTATTATGACCGATATCACTAGTGCAGCGTAAGCGGCTATGTGATGATGTTGGACCGAGCTTATTTGGTTGGGCAGCTCTTCTTTGTTGAGTGTTGCCAATTTTACCAGTAGGTCATCTAGATCCTTGTCGTCTTGTGCGTTGTAATCCGAGATGTTGAGAGTTGTCTCTGGTACCTTTGTTATGTTTGGTTGGATAATGTCACCAAAGCGGGCGTAGCCTTGTCTTATTTGACTCGTGACAGTGCCAAAGGTATTGATGCTAATGTCTGTGTTGCGTGCAGTACAGCCAGGTGATAGCGACAGTAGTCCACTGTTTTGTAGTTGGATAGTTGACGGTGTTCCGTTGCAAACTGCTTGAAGTTCCACTTTCGAATGTGTTGCGAAGATCCAGTTGTTCTGCTGTTGGGTTTTTTCCCATACCATTTTGGTTGTTCTGTAAGTTACGTGACACGTCGTTGGTGTCTTGTTGGTAAACAGTTGAAACTCACATCGGTTGTTTACATCAAACACCGCTTGATGATCAAAGCGTATGTAGTTTTCGATGTGTATTGTACGGCAGCGGTGTAGATCATCTTGTGTAAGTCCCATGAATTGATCTCTGTGGTTGTTGACACCTATAATAGGTGTTTTTAGCTCGAACAATCTCCAACTAGTTGTGTTCCACACTGGAATCGGCACCATATTAAATAGCTCGAGTATCGATGTTGACACTAGGGGTAATATTACTCTGAATATCACATGAGTGTCGGTGGCTGTGCCTTCTGCTCGCATAATCCTGTATAGTTGAATTACATTGGATGATGTCACGGGTACCATTTGATCTGGTGGCAAATGATCCCGTATTTGATCCAACTGATCCCTTAATTGTTTAGGGGAGATCAACATTGGGCTTATTGTATGGTGGTGAACTCCAGTTAGTACGTACACTATTTCGGATTGCATGCGCTGAAGAGATGCTGCTAGCAATGTCGATTGAGTTGTCAATGCCACGTAGTTTTCTGTGAGACGTGCGCCAGTGTACTTTCCTCTGCTTTGGCTAATGGCGGCTACTTGTTGTTCAAGTAGTTTTAGACGTTTGTCCGATGTTGTCCTTGTTTTCTTAACAACGTTAATGGTTGAGTCAAGTACTGAGGTTTGGTTTCTCAGCAGTGTCAGTAGAAATTCCTCGTTCCTTTGCACCTTCTCTATGACCTTAGTCATTTTATTGGCATAGTCTGAGTCTAAGACTCCAAACAGACTGTTCGCAATTTTACCCACTGCATCAAATGGGGAGCGGCGTTTCCGAGTATGTTGCATGAGACCGTTTGCCATTTGTAATTAATCATACAAGTGTCGATAGTGCTGTGATATTGCGTCACATGTGTGGTTGTTGTTTAATTCTGGGCATATGTACTGGAACTCCTTGATGCCTGAATTAAACGTGTTCATGTCTCTCCAGTATGGATCCAATTCATAGTAAATAACTATGGTCCAGTCTGATATTGCTCTCATCGTTGTACCAATTTTTTCATAATATACTCCTGGTTTCGTGTCGAACCTTGTCACCGATACTGACTGTGTAAGTACCAGAGGTAGCATTAGAAGCAGAATTAGCAAGGAGGAAGTTATGGTTGGTGACATTAACCGTCTCCGTTGAGCAGCCGGCGTATCCTTTTTATCCGTATCCTCTTCTTCCATAATAGGTCGTTTTTTGGCCGCTTCTTCCGAAAAGATCGGCGCCAGCCTGTTGATGGCGCGCTTGTAAATGCCTGAGGCCGTCTTTACATCAACCGCTCGTACATGGTTATCCATTCCTGGATATGTCTTTATAATGCGTCCCATAGGCCAGCTCATCACCGGAATGTTGTCTTCCTTGATAAGGACCAGCATGCCTTCCTTGATATTGGGATTAACGGTTTTCCACTTGTGCCTCGCTTGTAATTCTTGCAAGTATTCCTCTGACCATTGCTTCCAGAATCCTTGCTTAATTCTGGATACTAATTCCCAACGTTTCAGTAGTGATTTCTCTTCGCGATCGGCGTTGACATCGGGTGGAGCCGTTAGTGTTTCACCAATCAGGAAATGCGCTGGGGTGAGAGCTGTGGTGTCCGTAGGATCATTTGACATCGGGGTTATTGGGCGTGAATTCAAGATAGCTTCGATTTCGACGATCACCGTGTTAAGTTCTTCAAATGTAAGGGTCGCCGTGTTGGTTGTCGTTACCAACAGTCGCTTTGCCGACTTGACTGCAGCTTCCCATAGGCCTCCAAAGGATGGCGCTCGTGGCGGGATGAATATGAAGGCAACTTTTTTCTTGTTGCAGTGATTAATGATCTCCGCTTGTGCCTTCTCCCCAAAAATTGTTGATTTCAGTTCCTTCAACTGGTTGTTTGCTCCGACGAAGATGGTTGCATTGTCACAATGAATTGTTTGACATTTGCCACGGCGACTTAAGAAGCGTCGCAACGCTCCCAAAAAGGCGTTTGTGGTCAGATCGCTTACCAGTTCGAGGTGAACCGCCTTTGTCTGGTCTTTTTCCTCGAAGTTTGTGGTGAATCCAGATTGGCCCGCAGTAATCTACGCCTGTTGTAAGAAATGGGCGTGTTGGTGTTACTCGATCGGCTGGCAAATTACCCATAATTTGGTTCATTAACTTGGGCCTTGCCTTGTTGCATGTCACGCAGTTGTGAATAATATTCCTTGACATTGTTTTGTCGTTGAGGATCCAATATTGTTGTCTAGCGGTTGCTCGTAAGGCTTGGGCACCGCAATGCATATTGTCCTCATGGAGATCTTTCAACAGCATTTTTACTATTGGATCATTGTAGGGCAGCAGAATCTGGTGCCTTGCATTGTAAGGGAGTGGGGCTTGATCCAATCTGCCACCAACTCGTATAAGTCCATCGGATCCTTGCAGGGGGGACAGCGATGAAATGGAACTCCTTTTTTCTACCATGCTGTGACGCTGCATCGTTTTTAGTTCAGCAGCAAATTCCACTTGTTGTATTGTCCGCAAAATTACGTTTCGAGCTTGATTCAATTCCTCTACGCTTAGAGTGACAGTTGCTGGTCTGTATTTTTTGTAGCAGAAGCGTAACATGTAAGCCACAATGCGTTGTAACTTGTGAAATGAATGGCTGTGTCTACAAGTGTACAATTCTTCACCTATTGTAGATGGAGATATTGCGAGACTTATATGTATCGTTTTCCTTTCCAGGTTGCTGGGGGTGATACTGGGTAGGGCTGACCATTTGTCTGGAGAGCCATGCAGAAATAGTGGTCCATACAACCATAAGTTGTGCTCATGTAGTTTTCGTGCCGATATTCCTCTTGAGAGTACATCTGCCGCATTGTTGGCCGATGATACATGCCGCCATTGAGTCTGGCTTGTCAAGGCCTGAATTTTCGCTATTCGGTTTGCCACAAATGTATGATATGTGGCGGCAGCTGCGTTGATCCATGAAAGGACAACCGTAGAATCTGACCAAAAGTATCCTGGCACTGTGTTGCTGTTGAGGCTTAGATCGCGTCGAACCCTTTCAGCAAGCTCTGCACCCAATAGTGCAGCACATAGCTCTAGTCGAGGGAGTGACTGTTTTGCAGTTGGAGCCACTCGAGACTTTGAACATAGTAGCCGAACAGATATTTGTTTGTTTCTGTACGTTGCGCGTACGTTAACTGCAGCGCCATATGCACGTTCCGACGCATCAACAAAGACGTGTAATTCTTTCGTTATCGGAGTCTTACCATCATAAACGTGCCTTGGGATTCGCATTGAATTGAGGCTTTGCAACTCGTCTCGATACTCCTTCCAATCATTCTGAAGACTTGTAGGTAACTCGTCGTCCCAATCGAGCTTTAGTTCCCAGAGGCGTTGCATGAAAATTTTTGCCTTTACTACGACTGGAGCGAACAAGCCTAGTGGGTCGAAGATCTGTGCCAGCTCCGAGCAGACTGCACGTTTTGTAATGACTGTTGCTGCACTGCTGTGAGTTCGACCGCCAAGTTGATCCGTTTTGGGCGTCCAAATAAGGCCTAATGTTTTTACACTGTACTGTTCCAGTGTTTCTCCGAGCTGTACGTCGTTAACTGTGTCTTCTTTGGGAATTCCCTCCAATATTTGTTCATTGTTTATACGCGAGAAAAGCTCCAGTGCTTTTGTTAACAAAGTTATCGAGCTCATAGGCAAAGATAGTTTCTACATAGTCCCTTTCGTACAGGGTAAAATTCAAGAAATTAAAGTCCAGACAAAGTCGGAAGATAATTACAGAGTTCTCATAAATTATCTAAACGAAAAAAAAATGAATTATTATACGTATCAATTAAAAAGCTGCAAGGGCCTGCAGGTCGTAATAAAAGGCATAGAACCTGATGTAACACCAGAAGAAATAAAACAGGCGCTGCAGGAAAAAGGATTTCGAGCAAAAACCGTCATAAACATCTTAAACAGGAATAGGATGCCGCAACCACTTTTTAAAATAGAACTTGAACCAGAAACGAAGATGCTTAAAAAAAACGAGGTGCACTCAATATACAAACTTCAGCTTTTACTTCACCGAAGAATCACCGTAGAAGAACCGCACAAACGAAACGGTCCGGTACAATGTATGAACTGCCAAGAGTACGGCCATACAAAAGCCTACTGTACACTGCGCTCGGTATGCGTATACTGTGGGGAACTGCACAGCTCCGCAAGTTGCCCAGTAAGCAAAGAAGACTCTAGCAAAAAATTCTGCAACAACTGCGAAGGCAAGCATACAGCCAACTACAGAGGCTGCCAAGTCTACAAGGAACTTAAAAATCGTATTCATCAGCGCTGTACCACTGCACGCTCGCAACACGCACCGACTACCTTCACTCCATCGAAACACAACCCAGACGTCTTCTTTTCATCTGCAGCCAGATCCTCACTTGGCCCCGAGTTCTCAACCAATAACGCAACTTATGCAAGCGCCCTAAGATCCGGACTGGCTCTTCCTGCCTCAAACACACCGTACTTACAACCAAAACAAGTGAGCACAAACGCTGCACAGGAGCAGCAACAAAGTAACCTCGAAGCACTCGTATGTACCCTGCAGCAGAGCATGAACGAGTTTATGTCATTCATGAAAACAACTATGCAGGAACTAATGCGTAATCAAAATCTCTTGATACAAATGCTTGTATCACAACAGTCAAAATAATCAATGGCTGAGATACGAATATCTACGTGGAACGCTAATGGCGTCTCACAGCATAAACTTGAATTAGCTCAATTCCTACTCGATAAGCACATCGACGTAATGCTACTTTCCGAAACACACCTTACAAACAAATATAACTTTAACATAAGTGGATACTTATTCTATGGTACAAATCATCCCGATGGTAAAGCACACGGTGGAACTGGTATTTTGATCAGAAGCCGCCTCAAGCACCACTACTATAAAGAGTTTGCTGAAAACTTTCTACAGGCCACATCTCTAAAAATACATTTAAACAGTGGGAACCAACTTACTCTTGCCGCTGTATACTGCCCTCCGCGTTATACCATATCTGAAGACCAATTTATGGAATTTTTTAACTCACTAGGAGAATGCTTTATAGCGGCAGGAGACTACAATTCCAAGCACACACACTGGGGATCTCGCCTAGTGAATCCAAAAGAAAAGCAGCTCTACAATGCAATTATAAAAGCTAACAACAAGCTCGACTACGTTTCTCCTGGCAGACCAACATACTGGCCGACAGATCCCAAAAAACTACCCGATTTGATTGACTTTGCAGTTACCAAAAACATTTCGCGTAGACTGATAAGTGCAGAGTGCCTTTCGGATCTATCATCCGATCACTCCCCAGTCCTAATAAATCTGCAACGACACCCTGAATACATAAATCGACCCAGTAAGTTAACTTCACATAAAACTAACTGGCTCAGATACAAAAAATTTATAAGCTCACACATTGAGCTTAAGCCACGTCTCGTTGATGTAGCTGACATTGACAGTTTTGTTAACACTCTGGAGACTGTCTTCGTCGCCGCAGCTCGCGCCACTACGCCTCAAATACCAAAAACAATACACAACCATAGGACAACAAATCTACAAATTGAACAGCTCGTTCTTGAAAAGCGGCGCTTACGACGTGATTGGCAATCGAACAGATCGCCATCGGCGAAGCAAAAACTAAAAGACGCCACACGTAAACTCACCAAAGCGTTAAAAATCGACGACGAGCGCGCTCAACGCCGTTACATCGAGCAATTATCAACCACCAGTACGAAAAACTCATTGTGGAGAGCTCACCCAACTCTAAGCTCACCAACAGAAACAGTAATGCCTATAAGAAACTTCGCAGGCGGCTGGGCTCGCAGCGATGAAGAAAGAGCTAACACATTTGCTACTCATCTCCAAAAAGTGTTCCAACCTAACGCTGCAACAAATACGTTTGCACTACCGACTTCTTCAAACGGCTCTCAGCTTCAAGATGATCCAATCAAGTTTCGCCCGAATGAAATCGTTAGAATCATTAAAGAGCAACTGAACCCAAAAAAAGCTCCAGGAGGTGACCAAATAACCCCAAAGATGATTATTGAGCTTCCTTACTGTGCAATATGCATAATTGCCCAGCTCTTCAATGCTATCACCAAACTTGGCCACTATCCAGACAGATGGAAAAAGTCAATTATCATTATGATACCAAAGCCTGGAAAAGATCACACAGTTCCCACGTCGTATAGACCTATAAGCTTATTACCGTGTCTATCAAAACTTTTTGAAAAATGTTTGCTGTCCCGGATAAATCCATTCCTGAATCTTCATAACATAATCCCGTCACACCAATTTGGCTTTCGTGAAAAGCACGGAACAATTGAGCAGGTTAACAGAATAACATCAGAGATACGAAGCGCGTTCGAAAATAGAGAATACTGCACTGCAATATTTCTGGATGTTTCTTAGGCATTCGACAAAGTTTGGTTGGAAGGTCTAATGCATAAGATCAAAGCAATGCTCCCAAACAACACACATAAGCTGCTTAAGTCGTACCTATACGACAGGAAGTTCGCAGTAAGATGTAACACTGCAATGTCTGACGAACACAGTATCGAAGCTGGTGTTCCACAGGGCAGCGTACTGGGACCAACACTGTACGTGCTTTTCACAGCAGACATCCCAATAAGCAGCCGATTGACAAGATCTACCTTTGCTGATGATACAGCTATTCTCAGCCGCTCCAGATGCCCAATACAAGCAGCAGCGCAACTAGCCTTTCATCTGGTCAACGTGGAAAAATGGTTATCAGATTGGCGAATTAAGGTAAACGAACAAAAATGTAAGCAAGTAACTTTCACCCTTAACAGGCAAGATTGTCCACCGCTCACGTTAAACAACACCACACTTCCAAAAACAAACGATGTAACGTATCTGGGCGTACACTTAGACCGAAGACTAACATGGCGGCGACACATTGAAGCTAAAAGAACACATCTCAAACTGAAAGCCAATAGCCTCCACTGGCTCATCAATGCTCGCTCTTCCATTAGTTTGGACTACAAGGTCCTGCTTTACAACTCTGTTCTAAAACCAATCTGGACCTATGGTTCCCAGTTATGGGGGAACGCTAGCAACAGCAGCATTGACATTGTCCAGAGAGCCCAGTCAAAAATATTGAGAACCATTACTGGGGCACCGTGGTATGTTCGAAACGAAAACATTCATAAAGACTTAAACATCTCAACAGTCAAGGAGGAAATAGAGGAACAAAAAGTAAAATATCTTATCAAGCTCTCATCGCACACAAATCATCTCGCGAGAGGTCTCACAAGGCTGCGCAGCCGATCCCGTCTTCGTCGTAACGACTTACCAACCCAGCGATGATTTTTAGGGACGCGCACTCAGAATACAGTCAAAAACAAAAATGAACTGTTAGCTAAGATTTATTTATAAGATTTGTATACTTATTGCTAGTTTTCTAATTCACTAGAAAAGATTCAATAAATAAGACCAGCAATTTAAAAAAAAAAAAAAATTGTTTGAACACCATTTTCGTAGCTTGAATCCCGATGGCTGAAGAATTTTGTTTAGTTCTTGTTGAACTTGTTTCGCTTCTGCGATTGTGTCGGTGCCGGTCAGGCAATCGTCTACATAAAAGTCACGTTGTAGTGCCTTTGCACCCATCTGTAGCCTTTCCATATGCTTATTAGCCAGAGTATCCAAACATTTTATTGCTAAAAATGGTGCGGATTTCGTGCCATATGTGACTGTTTTCAATCGGTAGTATTTAATTTCTTCCGACGAGTTGTTGCGCCATACAATCAGTTGATGAAATTGATTTTCCGGATTGATCCATACCTGAAGATACATTTTTTCAATGTCAGCCGTAAACACATATCTATGTGTTCTGAATCGTAGTAGAATAGACATAAGATCGCTTTGAACCGCGGGGCCTGCATGCAGTATGTCATTCAGCGATTTTCCAGTAGATGTTTTGCACGATGCGTCGAAGACAACTCGTAATTTTGTTGTTGTGCTGTCAGGCTTCAACACGCAATGATTCGGAATCACGTAGTGATTTTTAGGAATCTGTTGCGGTGACACTTGTTTCATGTGTCCTAGCTTCTCATACTCTGTCATGAACGCTGCGTACTGCTTCCACGTGTCAGCGGAGGTTCTTCGCTCTAACGATAGAAACCGTTTGGTCGCAATCACCATGGACTCTCCCAGGGCTGAATAGTGTTCAGAAAATGGAAGTTGAACGATGAATCTGCCGTCCACCGCCACTTGTAAATGTTCTAAGAAGTGCCTTTCACAATGCGCTTCAATTGGTGTTCGGTGTTTTTCTGTTGTATCCAAGCTATCTAATGTCCAGAATCGTTCCATTAATGCATTTGTTTCCTCACTTGTTGCAACTGCGCAGATGGCTGACGACTTACTTGCAGCATTTACTTTTCCAGCAATGATCCACCCGAACTCGGTTTTTTGCATCATTGGACCAGACTGGAACATTTTGTGTTGTTGTGGGAGCAATATTGAAAAACAGTGCTCTGCTCCAATCAACATGTCGATTTTGCCTGGTCTGTTGAAGTTTGGATCCGCCAGTGGTAACTTGCTCGGCATGCCCCAATCGGCCGTGTTGATCGACTGGGCAGGTTGATCCGAAATTATATGCGGTAATACGAATGCTTCCAATCGCATCGTAAAATTGCTGTGAAGTGATTTAACTAGGACATTCACTCGAGCCTTGCTGACTCTTGGCTGTCCTCCGATGCCCTCAATCCGGAGTGTTGTGTCATGACGCTTAAGTCCCAACATTGTCACAAGTCTTTCGGAAACAACGTTGATTTGTGATCCAGAGTCCAGTAGTGCCTTGAATGATGCTTGTTGTCCGTTAGTTGCTTGAACAGCTACCTTTGCTGTTGCAAGTAAGTTATAGTTGTGGTTGTTTGCGGATGCCACTACTTGTGATAATGGCTCTGCTGCTGCTGATGTGACAACATTTTCCAAATGCACTAGAGTGTGGTGCTTTTTGTTGCACTTAAAACAGCTGAAGTTGCTTGTGCATGCCTTTGTTTTATGGTCATTTTTAAAGCAGTTGACGCATAACCTTTGTCTTTGCACCCAATTTAAGCGCTCGCTGACAGATTTTGCGCGAAATTCGTCACATTTAGATAAATAATGACTTGTCTTTTTACAGAAAAGACATCCCTTTTGTGCACCTGAAGATGTTGCACATGTCGCGTTCTTTGACTCCTTTTTAAAGATTCCAGGTGCCTTTTTTCCAGTAGCCATGACCCGAACTGAGCAGAGTGTTTTGTTTGTGCCATCCAACTTGTTTCTGAGGATGGCAATGATGATTGGATCCCAAGTTGAGATGTCAATCCCGAGTCCCTTCAGTGAGGCTAATGACTCTATGGTGGTGATGTGGAGCTCCTTTAAGGACTTCACATCGTCGCTGCAGGTTTGTTGCAGTAAGAGGCGATTTAAAATCTAGATGCGATGTCTCTAGGATTGTTGTAGGCATCTACTAAGATTTCCCATGCGTAGAGATAGTTCTCTTCCCTTAGATCGATGTGACGGATTAATCTTTCCGCTTCTCCGACTACGCTGGTTTTTAAATACCACATCTTGCGTATGGTTGCCATCTTTGTTTCGTGTATCATACACGAAAACATATCGAAGAATTGCGTCCATTTAAGCGTATCACCATCAAATTTTGGAATGGAAATACGTGGTAAGTTGATGTTAACAGTGCACTCACTGCTTGAATTGCTGGTAAGCGCATTCCGAACATCCGCCTCTGCCTTTAAATACTCGGTGGCATTGTAGCCACTCTCTTCTGGGACCTCAAATTCCTCGTATATTTGGAAATAGACCTCTTGAGTTTTTGCCCATAATGACTTAACAATGTCCGCATTGACAGGCTTGTTTTGCAGGGCGCGATTGATTGACGCAATCATCACCTTTTGCCGACGGCACAATGCAACTAGCTTGGCATATGTGTTTTCTTTGGCATCGACAATTCCTGCAGCAATGGCGGGTTTTGGTTCCGTCCTATTGCTGGTAGACTGATCTGCAATATCAGCTTGTTCTTTGAAGTAAGTTCTGGTTTTTTGAACCAAATCGTGAACCTCTTCGGAGAACTTGTGGTATGCGTGAGACTCCTCTAACTTAGAGTTTTTGATCAAGACATTGTTGTTCTTGAAAATAGTCCACTTTTCCTCAAGGATTTTGGCCTTGGCTTGGTAGTAGCCAGGTTTTGCTTTCCGCTCTGCTGGGTCCTTTTTTGTGTTCTTTATAAGCCTTGATACCTCCTGGCTTATTTCTTCCTGCGCATCTAGGACATCTTCCAATACGAGTGATTTCTCTGTGCTCATTTTGTCGCCTTGTTGACAATGACTAAGCTACCAGAATCACGTTTGTTATGTTGTTGTATATAGCTCTTTGATTACTCCCGACCCGGTGGAAGTGTTTTATTCGCTCGGCCTGAGCTGGATACGCTTCTATTCGCAACCGTGTGGTGTGGTCGAAGGAGTAGCGAGCTATATGTTGTAGAGAGGATCCTTCCTAGGAGTCCTTTGTCGGGGTCACCAAAATGTACCTATAAAAGGTGTGTATGTATTGTTAGCATCCAGTACAAACTGACTGCTTAATTGTTGTCGCAACTGGCACTTGTAACCAGGTGGACTGCGGAGAATAATGAATGTATCTTTGTAGGTTGTACTAAGAACACTGATTTTATTAACGAAAAGTAACAATATTTATAGGAAATAATAGCTTAGTTTTACAGTTTTGTGGTGTCAATTAAAATTAGGTTATTGTGTACTCAGCAGTTGCTTGCAATGCAGAATAGCATATTTAGCGACTACCGGGTTGGCTGACCGCTACTGTTGCGACATATTGCATGCATTGTGCAGTCAGCGATATTCTGTGTGTTCAGCATAATTTGGTGTTGCTTAAAGTTTTATTGGGTTAATAAATGTAGCGTATTGTGTATGGTCTTGACCTAGTTTTACATGTGTTAATAATTTGTGTGTCATTCTTATATAGCTATGTGCAGTTATTTGATATCTTACAATATAAATGTGTGCTGACTTGTTTATGACTTAACAGCTGGCTAGCAAATCGCAGTACACTACAAACATTTATTTTAACGATGCACAGCTTAGCTCCAAGGAGCGACCTCTTGTTCTAGGCTCGGCTTTTCTGCTGGTATGTTTGAATTGATTATTTTCAGATCTGTAATATACTTAATTAAAGTTTTTTCAGGAATACATGTACTTTCAAAAACGTTTTTAAGGCTGGCAAACAAAAAAATTAAGATTTCTCATTTATTTTTTCGTTTTGTTTCTGTTTGTTAAATTTTCATGCTTAGCTTTTAACATATCTTAGATAAATATAATAAATCACTTTATTTTGTGTTGATTTTGTGGGAGCTTGACATACATATGCATACGCAACGAAAAATACAATTTACCATGTAATATATAATTTTATATTTATTATGTATTACACTTTTCTATACTTTGTTAGCCAATTTTTGTACAATTATTTTTAATAATTTCCACAAACTTTGTTGTTGTTTTGTGTTTTTATGCTTCCCTAAAAAACCTAATTCATATATGACATTATAGTATTTATCTAAAGAAAGTTGTATTTTTTTCTACATTTTTATTTCATTTTCGATTTTGCTTTTGTTTATTAAAAATATGTAAATATGAACTAAAATAAACAAATGAAATGAGTCTCTTTGTCTCGTTGTTTTTTATCTTAAACTTAAAACAAACAATGAACGTAAAGTTTTTATGCAACTTTCAAAGAATAGTTGGTATGTAAAAGGGTCAGGCGGGAGTGGAGGGCGTTGCCTTAAGCCCGGGTCCCACTATCGGCGCAAGGTACCAATTTTCGGCTTTTTTCATGTACCGATAATGTGACCGCATTAAATATTATGAAATGCGCCAATCATGGCCGATATTGTGCCTACAATGCACAACCAAAAACGAACCAGTGGCGCCGATAATGTGAACGCTATAATGTTTGATAAAGAGCAAAAAAAAATTAAAAAATGCGCCGATTTTTATCGGGCACTTGAGCACCGAACGAATACACCAATCAACACCAATATATCAATATTTTCAGCAAATTTTTATATATGAATTCGAAAGTTTTGATTAATCGATCTTCGATTTATCGATCTTAAACCAACATCTCTACTGCTTGCAAAAATATGTATAGATACCATATGTTCTGTAAGTTGCATACAATATAATTAAAGTGCATTCATTTATGAAGTAATTAATTAATAAATTTTAGAAATGAGTTCAGACGACGAGGTTTTTGAAGACATTATGAATAATGTGATTGATGAAACCATTTCTTCCACACCCTGCAAGACAAAAAAACGAAAAAAACCACAAATAGCGTCATCGTGGACAAATGAAAGCACAACGAATTTGATACAGGCCATTGAAATACACAATTGTGTTTGGGAATATTCCTGCCCAGAATATAAAGATCGCGCCAAAAGAGATAAAGCTTGGAATGACATCGCGGAGAAATTTCCAACCCAAGCAGTTGAAGGCTGCAAAGCAAAATGGGCGAATATAAAAACGGCATTTTCAATTGTAAAGAAAAAAATGACAGCTAAATCAGGCCAAGCGGCCGGTAACGCTTTGCCACATTGGCCGTTTTGGTCAGCTATGCAATTCTACTGTTTTCATGATCGCTACAAGAGTAGTTCGTCCATCTCAACAATAGATGTGGATGCAGATGTAACGCTACTACCAACAGCTGCCCGAAGTGAGACAAAATCCAAATCCTCTGCATCTGATGAATCAGTGGCAACAGATGCAATGGAGAGCGCACTGCAATTTTTAAATAAAGAAGAAGACCACTGGCATGGAGTGGGCATGTATCTTGCACTGCAAATGCGTGAATTATCAAAAAGAAATAAGAGAGCAGCAAATAAACTTCACGCGGAATTAATTCAAGTAGCTATGAATGCTGTCTTGCAAGAAGATGAGGAAAATTTATCATAATATGTTTATTTATAAGTACAAATAAATAAAATTCATTTAAAGATTATAAAAGTGCGTATATTCTGTTAAGTGTCTGTTTTTGTTACATAAATTTATACTGCCATGGCAATTCGCCGTCTGTTGACATGAAATAGTTTTCAAATTCTTCACGAATAGTTTTTGCTTCATTGCTTATGTAGGAAATTGATATATTCTCTGAGGCGCTTTCAAAGGTAGGTATGGAAATATTAACGCGTGCACCTTCAATAATATTTCCATCCTCAGTGCAGCGATCTACCAATCCTGTAGCATAACTTGCATTTTTGGTCATTAAAAAATTGTGTAATGTGCAACATGCTAACGTCACTCTTGTTGTTTTATTTGGATTCAGCTTTATTGGTCGTGAAAATATTTCGAAGCGCTTCATCATGATTCCAAATGCGTTCTCGACTATTCTCCTAGCCCTTGATAACCTATAGTTAAAAATACGTTTACTACCAGATAAAATGCGACCAGGATACGGCTTCAACAAATAATTTTCCATTTTAAATGCATCGTCTGCCACTAAAACAAAAGGTACATTCATTTCACGACCTAATAAATGACGAGGAGGTGATAAATTTAGAGAATTCGTATCGAGGGCATGCTGCAGAGAGCATTTACTGAAAACACCACCATCTGAAATACGCCCGTTGCAGCCGACGTCAATATACAAATATTTATAGCTGGCATCAACAACAGCCATAAGCACTATGCTGTGAGTTCCTTTGTAGTTGTAAAACGTACTTCCTGATTTTGCTGGTGCGATCATTACCACATGCTTTCCGTCAACTGCTCCTATGCAGTTAGGAAAGTTCCATAATAAATCGAATTTCGAAGCAACTTCAGCCCATTCTTCTTTTGTTGAAGGTATCTAAACAAAGGTAAATTTGAAAAATATACATATAGATTTGGTAAAGCATGTGTTCCTACCTTCAGGTAAGTATTTTTAAGTTGACTGTAAATCGCAACACAAACTTCAGGAACAAATTTTGAGATAGTGTTCGGGGCAATACGGAAAAAAGCTGAAAGACTTTTGTAGCTATCGCCCGTGGCCAAAAAGCGGAGAGTGCAGGCCAAACGATGACTGGCTGGAATAGCTTGACGAAAACATGTATCTCTTTTTTTAATCAGTGGGGAAATTAGCTGCAGTAACTCATTAAAATTGTTTTCGTTCATTCGCACGTAATTTTTAAAAAGAAACTTTTGATTATCGACTTCTCGAAATTCACGTAAAGTCGTTTCATATGCACCTTTACTATTTCTTCTTTCCAGCCAATTTCTCACCCAAATACTACGTTGTTTTGGATTTCTTTTACGTTTTTGTTTTTTTCTTTTTTAGCTTTAATGTTGCAATGATCAAAATAGCAACTGCAACTTTTTTTTTCTTTAAATTATCCATATTTTAAAATAAATAAGAAAATTTACTGCAAATAGCTGATTGAGCACAACCGTGTGACCGCGTTGCGCCGATTATCGTAGCAGAACATTTAACGCCGATATGCGCAGATAAAAAATGTCACAATATGCGCCGATAATGTGACTGCTAAGAATAGACTCAAAATTTTGTTTGCACTTTGCGCCGATGTAGACCAATAAAAATCGGTACAAATTGTGCTATTTGCGCCGATAGTGGGACCCGGGCTTTACTTTTATACCCTTAACCCATAAAATGGGTATATAAGGGTATAATGATTTTGTGCAAAAGTATGTAACAGGCAGAAGGAAGCATCTTCCCATAAAGTATATATATTCTTGATCAGCATCAACAGCCAAGACGATATAGCCATGTCCGTCTGTCCGTCTGTCTGTCCGTCTGTCAGTCTGTCAGTCTGTCCGTCTGTCCGTCTGTATTAACGCGTGGATCTCAGAGACTACACAAGCTAGAGACTTCAGATTTTGTATATAAGTTCTCCTATACCATGAGCAGAACAAATTTGCTTCAAATTATCGATAACTATTCTAGTTTTCGATATACACATAATATCGATAACAACAAAATATCGAATTTGGAAAATGTAAAAATTAGGATAGAAGTAATGGGCAACGATAGAATTTTTCTGAAAATTTCGTCCAAATCGGTTGAGAAACAACGGAGATATCGAATTTTATCGATTGAAGCAAAATCAGTATGCCAAAGTCTTACATAAATTTAGTTAATTTATGGCAAATAGGTTCAGGGTATCTTCTAGTCGGGCTCTCCCGACTAGAGCCTTCTTACTTGTTGTAAATATATTTTATATTTATATTATATATATTATATTTATAAATACGACTCACATCATATGAGAAAGCACTTTGCACTATGAAAAAGTTAAAGTTGTTATATACAAAAACATATAAAAGACATATAAAAAACATATTTTTAAAAGGTAATATATATATATATATATATACATATGTAAATAAATATATATATTTGACCTTTTAGATATATTTTATTTATATGTTTTTGTATTTAAGAAACATTTCCTAAATGAGGTTTGATTACAGTCAAACCAAATAATGGCAAACTGTGTTTGGTTTTTATACTATTCTTACATGTAGTATAGTATACATATATATCCACACTTACTCAAACACACACGCCCGGCAAGAGTACCTTTAAGGTAAACTTGAAAATGAACCCCTTAATCAATATTAATATATTTTTGTACTGTTTAGTTTCAGTTTTTATAGACTCCACTTTGAGGGGTGTGTGTGTGTTCGCAGTTTTTTGTGTGCCCAAATGGGATATGCTTAAACATTTGATATGCGCTTGTTAAAGGTTTTGCCTGTCCCGTTGCCACGTGAAAATTCTGTCCGATATTGAGGCAAGACATATGTGGCTTGGTAGTAGAATTGGTGATGATGTTGATGTTGACAAGGCCACTCTCAGGTACGCTGCAGCATATATGTACATATAATAATAAGTTTGCGTATTATATGTGACAAAAAAAAAATAAAAACACTGTTTTATTTTATATTATCACTAATAAGCACTTTATTAATTTATTAAAGTATTGACAGTTATGTTTTACAAGAATACGAATGCGAGACGTCTTACTCGTTTTAAACTTAAAATCAAACTCGAATCTCAAAGTTCTTGCTTTGAGTTTATATACCATAAGTGGCTATCTTTTGTTTTGGCTTCTTTCTATGCTGAAGCCGAAAAATGTTTATATTGACAATTTCGCGCTTGTGGCGTGATTGGGATGAATTGTTCACAATTATCAATAATTGGGTTGGTTGGAATACAGATATTGTTTACAATAGTTTGGTGTGGATACAGATATTGTTTACAATAAGTTTGAGATATGCATAAGTGGTTTGGTGTGGATATGGATATCTTACTCCCCCAACCTTAAAAAATTTGCCTGTCCTCAGGCGGTTATTATGTTTGGATAAAGTGATGGTTGCTCGAATTTTGTTTCTATTTGTTCTTTAATTATTTCTTGCTCTTTTGGCTTTTGATATTTTACAATGAATGTTTTGGGTAAGTTTTTATACTTATATGTTACATACAATAATATGCTTAAAATAGTAATTGTTAAACATGTTAATGTTTTTATTTGAAATATATTATTATATTTCGTATGTTCATTGATTAATTCTTTTGTTTGAATATATGATAAAGGTTCAATTTGTTTCGTTATTGCTTACATAAATATTTTGTGTAAAATCTAATCTTGAATTTTTTATAGAAATTTCGTTAATTTGTATTTCGCAATTATAAATTTTTGTAGTATTATTTCCTTTAATTTTGATTTTATTATTCATACAGTTTTGATTAATAATAGATTCGGGCAAATTCCATGTTAAGATTATATTTGGTTCGATATAATTTGTTTGAAAATTTTTATTTGTTTAAGTGTATTTACACTCTGTTGATACTTGTTTGACAATACCTATTATACAATTATTAATTATTTGATTTTTGGCTGTTGTGCCATGTACTTTATTATTATTTATAAAATATCTTTTCTGAGTTGTTTCTGTTAAAATATTATTATTTTCATCTGGGTAAGGTATTATATCAAAAATAGGTGTTTTAGTAATATCTTGCGGTATATGTGATATAATGCAAATTTCTTTTGTATCATATTTTAACCAAGTGGATGTTTTAATGCTAAGTAGTTTATCTGGTGTTATGTGTAATAAGGCATCATGCTTTAGTAATTTGGGATTAAATATTCCTAATCTTGTTAGTTGCATTCCCATCTCTATGTCTTCTATATATTCGGTGAAATATTCTAAATTGAAAATTAGCTTGTCTAACTTCTTGTATTTTTCTTCATTTGTTTTATATGTTTTCAGTGTTTCGATAAATTTGTTTACTGTATTTATTACATGATTTAATCAATTTACTTGAACGCTGTTTTTGTCTGTTCAGGCCTAAAAGTAGGCACTGAACAAGGAGCTGCCGTCTCCCATCCTAGTTCCTAAATTCACCACAGCTAGCAACATTCTGTAATTAAGGCTAGGCAAAATAGTTTTAAGCAACAATGAATTTTAATCTGAATAGACCTTTGAGAGTGAAAAGACGCGCGAGTAGTCAACATCTAAAGATGACCAGTCTGTTTGCCTTAGCCAATTTTATCGCGGTGTCCGATCGTCTCGTTCAGTTTGAGGCGAAATTTGTCTCCAATTCCGAAGTGTCACTGCACACGCTCAAGGTCCATCAAGATCAGCTTCGAAGTTTGTGGGACAAGGTCGAGCAGGAATTCGAACGGTGCTCACGAGCACTCTCCGAAGCCGCTGGTCATGGCGTCGAATCCGACACAGAAACCCTGCGTGCGAAATATGACCACTGCTATGTGGCTTATGTACGCTGCGCATCCATGCTCAGCGAGCAAATTGAGAAGGCTACGGTTCCCATAACGAGTTCCAGTGGTGCCTATCAGCCAAGAGGCTGCCGCTTACCGCCTGTTGACACCGAAGTCTTTTGCGGAGATTATTAAAAATGGCCCACATTCCGAGACATTTTTATTTATTTATTTATTTGTGCTTTTGTTCCTAACGCTACAAGTTTAACAACTTATAATTTAGTGCGCTAGTCATTACAATCTTATAATTCTTTTGTTCGCATTTTTCAAGCGGTGTACATCAATAATCCAAGTCTCACCCCAGTTGAAAGGCTGTTCCATCTAAATTCTAAAACAAGTGGCGATGCTAAGGCTATCGTGTCAAAGTCTCCCCTCACAAATGATAGTTTTGCGACAGCATGGCAAGCACTTGTCAGCAGATTCGAAAACAAAAGACTGTTAGTCAACAGTCAACTTCGAATTCTGTTCAGTGTGCAAGCCATTTCTCATGAGTCTGGAGCCGCGTTAAAAGAACTACGGAGCACCATCCAAGGGTGCCTACCGGCTTTAGAATTATCCAACATTTCCATTGAGAATTGGGATTGCCTCCTTGTTTTTATGTGTTCGTCAAAGCTCCCAAAACTCACATTATCATTATGGGAGCAATCTCTAAGAACAAAGTAGATATTCCGACTTGGAGTGAGTTAAATAATTTCCTATTAGAGCGGTATAGAACATTAGAGGCAATCGAAGATGTACGACCTTGTTCATCCACACAGGCGTCCAGAAAAGAGCCCACTTCTAAAAGAGTAAACTCCTTTGAAGCCAAGGTCACTGCCAAGATTCAGACTTGCAAACTTTGCGCGAAGGAAAATCATCCGATCCGTTTATGTCCAAAATTTTTACATATGTCTGTGCAAGAGTGATGCAACACGATTAAGCAGCACAAGTTATGTTTAAATTGTTTCGCCAGAGGTCACATCCTTAAGGATTGCACTAGTGTGCACACTTGTCACACCTGCAAGGACGTCATAACACTCTCCTTCATCGTCCGACGAACTCCCAAGCAGGTGGAACAGATTTGGATCCGTCCCCCAACCTACAGTCCACTTCTCCTTCACAACCGACGGTCCAAAATTATTTCTCGGCAGGCACGCAGAGCGTCCTTCTCGGCACGGCAATTATCCAAGTATGTTCCTTGGAAACAAAATATCCAGCACGTGCCTTGATAGACTCTGGATCAGAAGCAACCTTCATATCTGAGCGGCTGTTTAAATTGATACGACCCCAGTCTCAATCGGTTGATGCTCAAGTTTCTGGGCTCAATGGAGCTATTGCAGCCCAGCCTCAACGTTTATGCCATTTCCACATTGGCTCTCCGCTTAATCCAAGAGTTCAAATTGAAACTTCGGCTTTCGTTCTTCCAAAGTTGGCAGGAAACCGGCCCTCCTACACAATCCCTCAAAGTTCTTTGGAAGGGCTCCCTAATCTGCAACTGGAAGATCCAAGCTTTTCCAAAAGTTCCCAGATAGATGTCTTGTTGGGAGCTGACATAATGCCATCCATTTTGTTAAAGGGGTCCTATGCCAATATATGTGGTACCTTCTTGGGTCAAGAAACGATTTTTGGTTGGACCATCACGGGTCCCGTTTCCAACTCCAATGCCAAAGTCATTTCGGCCTTCTCGACTCAAATTTTGCTAAGCCCAGAAGCAGGATTAGAGAAACTTCTCACAAAGTTTTGGGAGGTGGAGGATATACCAGCAAAGCTGGTAAAGGAGTCCGACACAGCCTGTGAGAAGTTGTTTCAGCAGACAACCACCAAAACCGTAAGTGGTAGATATGTTGTCTCCCTCCCTTTCAAGAACCCTGAAGCCATCAACTTGGGGCATTCGAGATCTATCGCACTGGCTCAACTCCTTCATAGTGAAAATCGTTTGAATAAAAACGCAGCACTAAAAGAGCAGTACGATGAGGTCCTTCAGGAGTATTCGGACCTTGGTCAAATGCAGCTAGTCCCCGCTACAAACGGTTCAGGCAATTTCTACCCGCCGCATCATGCTGTCTACAAGCCAGACTGTGCCACAACAAAGCTTCGCGTTGTTTTCAACGCCTCCAGTCCGTCTTCAAACGGCAAAAGTCTTAACGACGTCCTGCATCCGGGACCCGTTCTCCAATCAGATCTGACCATGCAGATCCTTAAATGGCGATTCTTTGAGTACGTGTTTAATGCAGACATTACAAAAATGTATAGGCAAATCCTGGTAGATCCCAAACACACTCCATACCAAAGAATCCTTTTCCGAACAAAGGACAATGAGGTCCAAGATTTCGAACTGAACACAGTTACCTTCGGAGTAAACTGTGCCCCATTCCTAGCTATAAGAGTACTGCAGCAACTAACGAAAGATGTGCAGTGTCGCTACCCCCTTGCAAGTGACGTTATATTGAATTACATGTACATTGACGATGTGTTAGCAGGAGCTCACACTAAGAGTCGTGCTGTGCAATGTATTTCAGAGCTCCGTGAGGCACTTGAATCCGCAGGGTTTCCATTACGCAAGTGGACCTCTAATAAAAAGGACTTGCTTAAGGTCATTCCTGAGCAACATCGGCTTAGTTCTGACTTCCTTGAGCTAGTGGAAGCCAGTGCAGCAAAAACCATCGGAATCCGATGGAAAGAAGATTCCGATGAGTTTTTCTTTACTCCTTCCCAGGTGTCGCAACGTCAGTATCCAAGCGAGAAGTGCTTTCGCAGATTGCGAAGCTGTTTGATCCAGCCGGGTGGTTAGCCCCAGTCATTGTCCGGGGAAAGATGTTCATGCAAGAGACATGGTTCAGGGAGTTAGGGTGGGATGATCCGTTACCCGATGATCTCGCTTTGAAGTGGCAAGAGTTCCTCGACCACTTTTCCAGTCTCGGCAAGGTGCACATTCCAAGATGGGTAGAAACCCAGCCAACGCTGCGACTCCAAATCCATGGTTTCTGTGATGCGTCTCAGTACGCATACGGTGCAGCGCTTTATGTCCGCACGGAAACCCGCTGTGGAATCTCTGTCCACCTCCTTACAGCAAAAACTAGAGTCGCTCCCACAAAAACGGTGTCCATCCCACGACTAGAGTTGTGCGGAGCCGTATTACTTGCCGAATTGTCAGCAGCTGTAGTTCCACAGCTTCCCCTTCAAGAGTGTGAGCTCTACTACTGGACTGGCTCCACAATAGTTCTAGCATGGCAAAATTAGCCTCCATGTGCGTGGTCCACATTTGTGGCGAACAGGGTAACGAGAATTACTCAGGCCACAGACTCCAAACAGTGGCGCCACGTACGATCTGAGTCCAACCCAGCAGACCTCGCGAGCCGTGGGGTGTCAGCAGTTGAACTACTTAGCAGTTCACTGTGGTGGCACGGACCAGAATGGTTGAAGGTAGCGCAGCAGCATTGGCCAGCTTCTACTGAGTTTCATCTCGACACGGAACTGGGAAACCGCCCTATCAAGGTCAATATGGTGAGCACCAGTTCCGCATTCCGTTTTCTCGAACGATTCTCTAAGTTCGATCGGGCGATGCGCGTGTTTGCGTTCGTACTACGCTTTGTATCGCGCTGCAAGGGAAGCTCACATCCAGGGTCAGTAGATCTGCACCATAAGGAACTTTCCAAAGCACAAAGAGCCGAATACCCGGTAGAGTATAAGGGATTGCTTCAAGGGAAATCCATCCCGCGCACAAGCAGTCTTCGTAACCTTAACCCGTTCTTAGACAAGATTGGAGTCATTCGGGCCTGTGGTCGCATCCGATCCTGCGAGACTCTCAGTTTAAATTAGCGGCACCCAATTCTACTGCCCTACTCGTGTCCGTATTCTCGCCTTCTTTACGCATCAAATCTCTTTGCATGGGGAAATAAACTGATGATGCGCCTCATCCGTGCAAAGTACAGGATTCCAAAACTCAAGGTGTTGGTAAAATCCACGATCCACTCCTGCAAGATATGCGTGGTCCATCGCAAGAGGCTCCAGACCCAACTCATGGGAGAGCTTCATGCGCAACGTATCTCCTTTTCGCGGCCTTTCACACAGACAGGTGTTGACTTCGCCGGCCCCTTCGTTGTGAAGAATTATACAGGTCGAGCGTGTTTAATAACCAAGGGGTACGTGTGTGTCTTTGTGTGTTTTAGCACTAAAGCTGTACATTTGGAAGCCAGCTCAGACCTCACTACCGAGAAATTTCTAGCGGCATTTGCAAGATTCATTGCAAGACGTGGATGTCCAGCGACGATGCGATCCGATAATGGGAAGACATTTGTTGGAGCTGCCAAGGTCCTTTCGCGTGAGTTTCTAGAGGCCACGAGAAACCTAGTGCTTTCCAAGTTTAGCCATCACGAGTTATCCTAGCACTTCAACCCTCCTAGTGCCCAACATATGGGTGGCTTATGGGAAGCAGGGGTAAAAAGTTTTAAAACTCTGTTTTATAAATCCACGTTCACGTTCAAGTATACCTTCGAGGAGTTGTCAACTCTGCTGTCCAAAGTAGAGGCATGATTGAACTCGCGTCCAATTTCGCCAATGTCCGAAGACCCGACCGATATGCTGGCCTTGAGCCCGGGTCACTTCCTTGTCGGAGGACCACTCCTATCCAACGCCGAGCCAGAAATTGGCGCAGAAGCAGCGTCAATTTTGAATCGCTGGCAGCGCCTTAAGTCGCTCCATCAACATTTCTGTCTCCGGTGGAAAAAGGAATACCTCAAGGAGCTCCACAAAAGGAATAAATGTCAATTGCCATCTCGAGATCTCCAACCACATGATCTTGTGATTATCAAAGAAGATAATCTTCCACCGAATGAATGGCGCCTAGGGCGAATCCAGAACACATATCCGGGTGTCGACCTCAAGGTCCGAGTAGTCGACGTCTTGACTGCCCGAGGCGTCGTTAAACGCCCAATCGCGAAGCTGATATTGCTTCCTATAGAGGCCGCAAATCGGTCTTAAAATTATCACTTATTCCCGCCAAGTTTCTAATCTCCGCCCCGTTCTCCTTTCTATATTTCATTACGCAGTAAGATGGCACCTCGCAAGAATCAGGAAAGAAAGGGCCCAAAAGGAACGGGATCATTCCGATGCCGCGTGTGCCGCGGCGTTCATGCGCTGCGAAAGTGCCAACGGCTTATGCTTTTGGCTGCGGAGAAGCGGCTAAGGGCCGTACTTGTCAACAGGTATTGCCCGAAGTGCCTTGCGCACTAACATTCAGGAGCAACTTGACGACGGGAAGATCGGTGTCATGTGTGCCAGGGAGACCACCATACTCTGCTGCACATTTCCGAAGAGCAGCCTTCCCAAGCGACCACCCGCAGGACGACACAGCACAGCAGGTCTCCCTGCCAATCCTTCCGTAAAGCGAATGGCAGCTCTCGCTCACATCGATCTGAGCGACAACGGACGACAGTGCTTCCAACGGTCGACTGCGGTGGATACAGTATCCAACACCTTCGACATCCATGCAGTGGTCGACCCGTGCTGCCCTCTCAGTCGCATCGACTCAGGACTGGCAACGGCCTTCAGGCTTTCCGTCACCCGTGTCGGCACTGAACGGGCCTGCACCGCAACCATCAAATCGAGCTCCTCCAACCAGGTTTCGCACACCAGCCAAGAACATAGCGGAACCTCTCCGAGATGGCATGGCCAACATCACCCTGGCAGACGGTTTTTGGTTCCGGTCGAGCACGACCAGCCTTGTTTTATGGGCCGATCTCTATTTCGAGATCATCCTGCCGGGAGTAATTCCTAGCCAAGGAGAACCATTGGCCCAAAATACCGTTTTTGGCTGGATATTGTCCGGCTCATGCGCCCATCAACAATAGTTGATTCCGTGGCAATATTTCACTTTTTTTTGTATATTTTTTTGCATGACGCTGCAAGGGGGGCGGTATCTTCAGGACTAAAAGTAGGCACTGAACAAGGAGCTGCCGTCTCCCATCCTAATTCCTAAATTCACCACAGCTAGCAGCATTCTGCAATTAAGGCTAGGCACAATAGTTTAAAGCAACAATGAATTTTAACCTGAATAGACCTTTGAGAGTGAAAAGACGCGCGAGTATTTTTGGTTCCTGCAAAAAGTAGTTTTATATTTATATTCTACGAACATCACATCGTACATCAGGAAGATCAACCCTCTACAGAATCATTGTCTAAGTTTTGTATTTTTTGTTCTAACTCATCTTTATCTTCTGAATCTAATGTTCCAAATGAGTATTTGTAAGTTATTCCTACTAAATTTATTAATCCTTTCTTTTGACGTTGTAGTATTGTTAATCCATTGATTTCTCTATTTAATTTTTCGAAAGGATAAATAATTTTGGTTGCATTTTTAAATTCCTTGGCTTGTATTAATAAATTATTATAAACACTTTCAATTTACGTTAAATTTACAATTAAATAATTATATTCATAATTTGTGGGTATTTCCATTACTCCTGTTTTAAATATTAAGTACCCGTTATTTGCTTTTATTGGATTGATTTCAATGCTTTGGCCTTTGATAGTTACCGTTAGGAATGTTAGTAATAATAAAAGTATCTTTATTGATTTAAATGATTGATGTTTATTGGCCGTTATTCCTGTCATTATCAGGTTCGCTGCAATTAACATATTTACTTGCATTAGTAGTCTTTTTCTTTTTGAATTTTGATTTATAATGTGTTACTTTTCTACCTCTATTTGTTTCTTCGTAATGTTTTTCATCTATTTGCCTTAATGTAAATGGGTTAGTTATTTTGCCTTTACTAATGGTGATGCTCTATATCTTGTATCTATTTCATATTCTTCTCGTGTTTCGTTTAACTTTTCTATTTGTCGTTTCTTATTGCCTAGAGTGTCATATATTGGTGTTCCTGCGTTCATAAATATGTCGGCTGGTGTACTATTAGTAGTCTTATGTGTAGTTTTATGATTATATGTGAATGTAAATGTGAAGGGGTGGAACTTTCCAAAGATACAACTGCACTCGCGGTCTACGCGGGTAAATTACTATTTACCTTTGTTTGAAAAGACGGGGTGAAAAATTAAAGACGCGCGGTTATGTATTGTATGACTGCTTCGATTTATTGGCGAATTGGTCCTAAAAACTATGTAGACGCTGAGCTTGCTCAGCGGCTCTTAACATAATGAACAAGTGTTTAACATAACTTATGCTCAGAGAGGAAACAAAATACTGATTTTGGTGGGTAGTTGCAGATGCATACTTTTAGGCATAAACATTCCGGCCCCCTTGCATATAATTGCAAAAAAAGAGACTGGAGGGGGGAGCGGACCTTATGGGCTGCACACTCCAGATAGGATCCACCCAAAAGCAGTATTTTGGGCCACTAGACCGTGTTCGCTCGGAATAACGCCCTGTTGGATCACCAAGCCGTAGATATCGGCGCCCAACACTATGCTGACCGTCGAAGGTCGGAACTAGGCGTCATCCGCTAGGATAATATTGGGAACGCCCTTCCGTAAGCGTTCGTCAATCAGCGTTGAAGGGGTCCGGAAGTTAAGCTGGGCCTCAATACGCAGGCGGACCTCCCGATCATAACTTCCAGTTGTGGATCGGATGCGAGCACTGACCCTCTCACCCGCATCGAGCCAGGTGGCGGAAAGGCCCAGTGTTTTTGCCAGTGAGGCATCAATGCGGCTGGTCGGGCTACATGGATCCACCAGCGCTCGCATCTGGAACGTTTTCCCCTTAGCGACGATGGCAACGCTCACGGTGGGCAGGAGTGTGATGCATTCGAGGATGGGTGAGCGAGCACGTGGACTGCGTTGCTGGATTGGCGATGGGCTCCTTGATGGACGGGGCGACTCTTGCTCATCCAGGTGGAGCAGGGTGTGATGCTCGCCATCGCAAATGCGACATTTGTCGCCGCTCCTGCAGGATCGCCCAGAGTGCTTGTGTGCCAGACAATTGGGGCAGTATTTGTTAATCAATACTGCCCGGAGCCGCTTCTCAGCATT